>QRFJ01004144.1:0-108482 GCA_006176705.1 Cocos nucifera | reverse complement strand
ATTGCAACAACGATATTACTTCCTTTATGCAGATGGACATGGAGGACACTATTATGAGGGCCTTGGAGCATTTCCAAAGAAAAAACTGCTGAGGGAGATGTCCACGATCATCAAACATATCCGATGCGCTTCCAGGTACAAACTTTCTATAGTGGTTTATCTCCTACTAATCGTTCTATGATTGAATGCAACAGTAGGAGAAAATCATTAACCAAAAATAGAGAAAAGAAGCCTTCGATCTAATCGATGAGTATGGCATCAAAATAGCTATCAATGGCAGAACAGAATGTATGATGCCAAAAGACAGCAAGCTGTGCCAGGGAGTAGATTGGCGTGCCCAATCTGTGCATCTTAGCAGTCTTGAAAGGTGGAAAGTACTTGGCTAAGAATTTTTGGGCTAGGACATCCCATGTTGTGATAGAACCTGTAGGAAGAGAATGAAGTCAACTCTTAGCTTTGTCTCCTAAAGAGAAAGGAAATAATCTTAATCTAATAGCATCATCCGACACCCCATTAATTTTAAAAGTATCACAAAGTTCAAGAAAATTAGAAATATGGGCATTCAGATCATCAAGCACGTGTCCACTGAATTGGATAGTTGATTGAATCATCTGGATCATCGTCGATTTTATTTTGAAGTTGTTTGCTCGTATAGACGGTCTCCTGATGCTCGAAGCTGCATCGGCTATAGATGGTGTGATGTAATCATTTAATGGATGATGTACTGGTCGAATAGCTTCATGCTGTCCTTCGGTCACCATATCCAATCCAAGATTGATGTCGTTAGGATCTTCAACTGCCATGTTTCTCTCTTGTTGTAGTCTTCTAATGGTTCTTTCAATTTTTGGATCTAAAGGTAGTAAGTTACTATGTTCGGTACATGTCATGCAATGAACAATTTTTTTTTTAAATAATAAAAATTAAAAATAAATTTCTAAAGTAAAGCTAGGATCAAAATTTCAATATTGTTTTAGACAAATCCCGGCAACGGTGCCAAAAACTTGATGCGTGCTAATTTATAGCTATGGCAAGTGCACCAGTCGATCAAGTAATAAAGTGAATGAGTAGAGTATCATCCCTAGAGGATTGGAAAACAAGTACTGAAAAGCTCTTTCCTATGCTTTATTTAGAAGATCGATTTATGAGAATAAGAAATTAAAGAAAATAAAATAAAAAAAATAATTAAAAAGTTTTTAATTAAATAGAGAGAGTGTAAATTATTAGGGTTTTAAACTCAAGAGCAATGGATTACTAAGGCAATCGGTTCACCAACTCAGTCAATACAATATTCAGATTTTTAGATTAATTTTATTTCATGTGACGGTGGAGTCTCCTAATTTATTCACTACCCTTTGGTCCAGGCATAGCAAAACTATTAATATTTATTAATTACCCTTTGGTCCAGGTGTAATTTAAATAAATATTAATGCATTAGGTTTTGTGAAACCCTCTAATTAAAATACGCTGCGTCCAAAGCGCACTAAAATTTCCGCATGCATATGAATTCTAATTTGATTCATAATACAAGGTATATAATCAAGAAGCATTAACATAGATGTACTTGGTCCGTAACATCTATGTTCATCAGATCAATTAGAAGATGGCCAGTAATCTAAAAGCATTAAGATTAGATTTATATACTCCTCATGAATAAAATTTAAAAATAAATCATACTGAATATTGCATCAAAAGAGTGGCTACACCTTAGCCTTAGTAAAATAAAATTTAGTTCATGATAACAAGTTCAAAAATAGCAAATAAAATAAAAAGCATAGAGAAATTAGACTGTTTGATTGCTGAAATTGATTGTCTGCTACTCTTGATGTGGAGAACTTGGCGAAGATGAAGAGGCTCCTTAATCGATGTCTTGATCGTCAAAAGAAATCAAAAAAAATCAAAAACTCTTTTTTTTTATTTCTCATAAATCAACTCTTACTCTCTCTACCTCTCTCTTCTCTCTTTTTCTCTCTCTTTTCTCTCTATTTCTCTCTTTCTCCTCGTCTCTCTCTCTGTCTCTCTCTCTGATTTTTTTTCTCACGACAACAAACTCTTATTTATAGATAAAGAGTTTGATTTCCCCCCAAAATCCATCAAAAACTAGGTTTAAGACTCCCTAAAACAACTCAAATTAAGATCTGGATAATTCTGCCCATTAGATGTTGATCAAACGGTCTAAAAACCACTCGAAAACCCTTTAAAATAATCCAGATCAAGTCAGATTTAATGCCAGCCATTGGATCAACCTTTAGATTTAATCTGGGCTGTCCAATCACGTAGAAAGAAGCCTTCTAATCTTTAGTTTAACGTCGGGATGAATCTTAGCCATTGGATCTCAATCGGGAGCTATGGATGCCATCCATCAGCACCTTCGTTTTGGTCATCCGATCAAGTTTCAGTGAATACCGCCCGTTGGATCAGCCAAAATTCCCAAATTGCCCTCCATGGACCATGCGCGAGCTCGGTGTTGCATGGACCGCCACATTCTTCAGCCAATCGGAGCGCTTTTCTTGATGTGAAATGCTCGAAATATCCTCCGATTGGTCCACCGTGCACAGCAAAAAATGCTAACGTCATCCTGACGTCAGCATTGCATCGGCGGTTTTATTTTTTTATTTTTTAAATTCAATTCTGGGCTCGTTTGAAGTCTGTTTTGCCTGAAATTTATTTTATCTGAACTAGAAAAATAAGATCTTCACATTGGTGGCCTTCTTTCTTATATAAAATTAATAAAAATATCAATTTCTAAAAAAATAGATTAATTTATTTTATAATTTAATACTTTTATTAGTATATTTTTACCACTTATCACTATTCTCAAGATCCTGTGTGGAAGTGCACAGATGAGCACTAGAATCAGAGTCAAGCACCCAACTGGATGGAGAAGAAATCGTAAGGTTAGACTCAATAACGAGCATACCTCCAGAAGGACCTTCCTTCTTGTTCTTCAGGGTGGCCAGGTAAGTAGGGCAGTTCCGCTTCCAATGGCCGTCGCTGTTGCAATGGAAACACTTTCCTTTGCCATCGGCCTTTCTTCTTCGGTTCTGCCTTCTTCTTCTTTGATCCTTCCACCTTTTGCTTTTTCACAGACTTCTTTTTCTTTCCATAAGACTTTCTTTTGGAAGAAGTCCATTCCATAGCAAGAACTGAGCCTTTAGAACCTTTCATAGAAAGCTCAGCGGTAACCAGCATATTCATCAACTCGGCCAAGGAATTTTGAAGTTTATGCATGTGGTAATTCATGATGAATTGCCCATATGCATCAGTCAAGGATTGCAGAATAATATCGTTCTGCAGATCCAAGTCCAACTTCACACCGAGCTTCTCAAGCTCTTCCATGTCCTTGATCATTGTCAGACAGTGATCTTGGACTGACTGCCCATCACGCATCTTAGCCTTAAAAAGTCATTTTCGTGACTTGATATTTGGCTGCGCGACTCTGTTCACCAAACATCTCCTGCAGGTGAGCCAACATTTGGCGAGCAGTCCCGATATCTTCATGTTGGCGCTGGAGCTCATCAGACATCGAGCCCAACATGTAGTATCTGGCCTTATTGTCTTCGTCAATCCATTTTTCCAGAGACGCTCTCTGTTCAGTGGATGGACGAGCTGGTAAGGTGGGAGGGTCCTGGTCCAAAACATGTGTTAACTTCTCTGAACCCAAAACAATTTTGTAGTTCCTGAGCCAATCTTTATAATTGGGTCCAGTCAGTCTATGTGTGTCTAGGATACGTGCCAATGGGTTGGACGCAGACATTTTCCTGTAGAGAGTCAAAGATTCTAGTTAGATACTGTAATTTTGACTTGACCAATTTGTTTAGGGATTTTATTTTTAAACAAATTAGCTCCCACTATTTTCTCGGATCCCTACACTCCCTCTGTAGAGATGCGAAAATCTCCGCGATTGATGATTTCTAGTGGGTGGTGCGGTCTCACCAACTGACTCATCACCTCACCTAACAGTTATTGGTGATGGGTTAGCCAATGAGTGAACAACTCTTGTTCAATGATTCTCTAATCATGGTGCACCCAAACTTGGTCTCTAATTCATGAATCTCACCGTATCCGGAAATATTGATCCACTCCTTAGTTAAGTCAGACCCACCATTTGCATAGACTGGGTTCCTAATTGGAGTCTCTCACCGTATCCGGAATATTGAGCCCAACTCATCCTCCAGCCCATAGCATCCAATGCCTAATAGACATGGTTGCATCTTCCCGGTGCAACTGAGCCACTGTATCCAGCCGAGAACAATCAACCCCGGGAAGGGCCCGCACATCTACAATGGTGGAAGACCTCAGACTTAATCTTTTCTTAGGGAGAATTGATTCAGGTCTCATTAAACTAGACTTGGCTTAGTCATAACAATTATGACTAACCTAGTGGCATGGGTTAGCTCGGATTATTGACCACCTCAGATCAGAACTGTGTCAACAGATATGGCCAGGTAAGTGAGACCGGTGGAAGGAATATGCCGTTAACTCGCACAAGAACGCATTCAGGTCGAGTAGCTTCCAATTAAAAACCAGTCGGTCGTCTGTGCCAAACTTACCTTAGACACCAAATTGTTGAGTCAGAACCAATTGGGTTAGCCTACAATCCAGACTCTAACCTCTGAGCCTAATTAGGTCTTGCTTGATCGTGACTCGATCTTGACCCAGACTTAATCCTATTAGGCTGGTCAATTTAAGCATTGTTGATCCCATCTAACCAACTCTTGATTCGGTTTGATCAACCGCTTAGACCTAATTGAGCTACCCAAGCCCGAACCCAGTATTATGAATATGTCTTAGATCTGAAATTCTCAATTTTAGACCTAATTAATATTCCATAAACTTAATTCTTAATTAAGTTGGGTTCATAAACAAAATATGCACAATAAATCCTAGGGTTTCAGGATCTAGGGTTTTGCAGAAAGTAAGTTTTGGGTTTCTGATTAAGGACGAACACGCAGCACCCCTACACGTCATAAGAACACCCCATCGAATGGGAAGAGAGGGCCTTTAAACCCTTCTTCGTTCTTATGACCGGACGGCCAAGAGGAACGCCTTAATCAGGAACATTCAATACTACAAAACAATATCAGATCTATATCATATATCTCATATATAAAGTAGATCTAATCATGGCATATTTTGCATACATCTCATGTATCATAATCATGCATGTTTTCAGATCTAAATTATCTCATAATAATCTAAAAAATTAGATTTAAATTGATCTAATCAAAATAAATTCTAATCTAGACAATTATGTAGAACTATTCTACAACTAGTCTAGACATGCATCAATCATATCTCATATGATATTTAAAATTAAATAATTTTTATTTGCTGTTTATCAGATGTTATTATAACACTTATAATATCAGAAAATAGTAAATAAGAAGATCTAAAATATGATTTAATCAGATTAAATCAAAGACATGCAAAACTATTCTATAGAACTATTCTATTCTAGAACTAGTCATGCATATCTTCATGTTCTTAGATCCAAATCATTTAATTTTAATTTTTCTGATTTCAGATCTGATCACATCTCATGTGACATCTGAAATCACTTTATTTTCTAATTAAAATAAAATTAAAATCAGATCTAAATAATTTAGAACCATGGCTCTGATACCAGTTGAAGGGAAATCCTGATTTCCCGGTCCAGGTTCGTCCAGATCTGATTCAGATCAAGAGATATATTTCAAAAATTTTTCTCTTGATCTCAATCAGATCTTGATATGTTTCAGATCTGATTCTTATTATTTTAATAAATAAAATAAAATAAGATAAATTAAATCAAATTTAATTTACCTGATTTGGGTAATCCTATTACCCTGTAGATGATCCTGATTGCAGCGGAAGGTTCTGGATCTAGCCACGCAAGCGCCTGGCCTCTACCGGTATCCACTCGGGTTGGATCTGGAGATCCTCTTCTTCTCTATCACACCTCCAAAAATCAGATCTGGATCTGATCTGGAGGATCTTCAAAACTCTTTTGAAGATCTGCAGTCGTCCTTTTGCAGCAGCGCAGCCTTCTTGCTTTTGATCGCCTTTCCTTGATCTGAATCGCACCAACCTAAGTCCAAAACACTTTTGGACGTGGAGAGCAAGGGGAGAAGAGACTATGGCATGGAGAAGGAGGGGAGAGGCAGCCTTGGGGCGTGGGAAATCTCAATTGAATTGCATTTCTTTTAGGGTTGGGCGCAGGGTCTTATTTATAGACCTCTTGTGATCCAACTCCTCTTCCTCTCAACCAATCACAACCCTTTGTGAAATCAGATCTAAATCTGATTGGTTGGAATAGAGACCCCTGGATTCCTCCTTAGAGGGCGCCTAAGACCAGTCAAACTGGATTCTTAGTAGAACTCTGATTGGAATCCAAAAGGGAGGTGGAGTCCTTGTCCAACAAGGACTCCTAGGCGCCTCCTACTTGGGCTCACGCCACCCTTGGCGTGCGCCCTTCTCCTTGCCAGGTTCTGGCAGGGGGACAGGCCCCCACCAGCTCTCCAATAGGTGCATGACATGTGGTCAAAAGTCAAAGGGTCAATGGTCAACGTTTGACCAGTCAAAGGTAGACTTTTGACCAAAGTCAAAGAACAAGAAATGGCAGGTGACCAAAAATGGCAGGTAATGTCTTACAAATAAGACAACCTATTCTGACTTGGACAACCTCCAGTCAGACCATATGAAGGCCTCTGATTGAGCACAAACTCCTTTGGCTCAGTCAGGACAACTTATTTATGATAGTAAAAGAAGAACGTTAGGTTCAATCGAGTGCTAGCACGATTTCCTTGAACCTAATTGAATCTCATTCAGATCAATTGAACTAGATCAGTTCAATTGATGATCACCAGATTCAAACCCTTGTTTGTGTGACCCAGTTAGGTTCAGTTCTGTATGGTAATGGGATATGTCATGATCTCTATCATAGACATCATCGAAACTCCTTTCGATGGATCAGAACTCTTCTGATTCGAACAGCTAGAATGATCGATCATCTAAATCATTCTAATTGCTCCCAAAATCCACCAGTGACACCTAGCAGTATATGGTGGCAACCCATCAGAGCTGAATGCGAACCTCTTGGTGCAGCTACCTGTGTGATTAAGTTCTTCTATCTTGAGCCCCGATCAGATTAGGGTTAAGGTGAACTCGTCAAACCCTAGTCTCTGTCATATGATGTAATCATTCGATTCGAGTCCAATGTGAAAATCTAAATAGAAACTCTTTCTATTATTTCACTCTGCCATGGCCATGGGATTTCTGGACTTGATTCTCATGATCATCATAGGGCTACTCCTCTACCACCGAGGTAGATAGATCCCATCTTGATGCAATCCAGTTCCTACAATGAACATGCTATAGCCAACATACACCTCAGGGTTCCATATGGCTAGGAGACCGAGTAATGGTGTAGTCAAACTATAACACCCTCAAGGTGAACTGCCGATGCATCTCAGGTCAAAGAACCAGACACACTACTGCAGCATCGAGTCAGTCATTGACGAGAAGGTAGACTTCCTAATGACTACTCGAGGTGGTCACGCTCAGTGCCCTCGTTCTCTAACGAGTACCTGTACTCTCGCTCCGGTGTCTCCACACCGTAGACTCAAGACTCATCTACTAAAGAGAAGCGATCGTACACCAACCTTCCGGATCAATCACCATCCTCGTGATGATCCTATGGTCGGGAGCTGTTTATGAGTTAATAATGATTATTCATGTCTTAAATTTTTAACTCTTGAAAATATGAATTATCATTACCATTAACTCAAAGGATATATCACAGACACTAAATACACATATGCGATAGAAAATAATCCATTTTATTGATTTTAGTTAAAATTATAATTTTGCTCCTAGAAGTGTATTACAAGTGTCAGCCAATTCTGGCTTCTAGGGCACATATATCTAACAAGATGAAGGGCCTATCTTCGCATCATGCCACAAAAAGCGAGCATGCAGTGGCGCCATCCAAAGTTTCTTGATGGTGTCTCAATGATGCCTCTTCCAGAAATGAGAGAGCCCGTGCCGGTAGCAAGGCCCATGCATCATCATCACCACTATTACAGTAGCCTCTACCGACTACGGAGATAAGCGCGGGTCAATTCAATATACCAGTTCAGCGATTATATGTGACTACTTATCGTTAGAGCATCAAATAATAATTAAAACCAAACTTATTATGGATTAGGACAGTGGTGAGTTGGGTGTCGATTTTCTCGAGGATTGAAGGCTGAGTTGCATTCAATATAATTAAAAATAATTAAATTAATTTATTAAGTAAAAATTTAAAGAAGTAGGTTAAAGAGAATTAATTGAGGTTTTAGCAAATTAAAGTAAAAGAAAGTAAATTTTAATTAATTAGGGTTTTGAAATTAATAAGAAAAGAAATTGTCTAAGGTTTCAATTCCATCTTCCAATATTCAGGTTTGTAATTGATTTATACAATCTTTTCATTGTCAACATGCAATCTTAGGAGATGTATGTTTCATTGATCAAATTCTAAAATAACCTATTCTACCGAGCATGGACCATATTTAGCACAATTATAATCCATCTCGTAGATATAGACTATTTAGATCATGCAATCAAAGAACATAATTATGATTTAATTCTTATAATTCATCCTAATCTGAGCATAAATCGTATCTATTTGTGATCACAATCTATCTCCTTAGGTATAAATTATAAAAAATTAAATATTAAAATTATAAATCTTATAATTTATTCTAACTTGAGTACAAACCATATCTTTCCATGATTATGATCTATCTCTTTAGATATAAAGTGCAAAAAAAATAAATATTAAAGCATAAGAAAGGCATGAAAAAGAAAAAAAAAATTTACTGCTCAATAAAAAAAAATATAGGGTTCAAATTGTAAACTCTCATACTTGGAAGACTTCTCTTACTCCCCTCGACATGAGATCTCTAGCCTGACATGATCTTGATTTTTATAATTTTTGACATCTTCAGATCTCCCAAAGAAAATAAAAAGAAAAGAAAAGAAAAAGGAAAAGAAAGATGAAGAGAGGAGAAGAGAAGAGAAAAAGAGAAGAAAAAAATATTTTTCCCCCAAGGGGGCTCTCTATCGGCTCTTTGGCATATCAGGGCCTTAAATAGAGTGAAATCAAAGAGTTTTTGAGTCCTGTTCGAAGTCCAATCAGAGTCTAGATTGCTATCAAAGAGTTTGGATCTTTCTGGCAGTCTGTTTGAGATCAAACGGCTCTAAATTCCATCAAATATCCATCAAAATCAGCCACCAATGAGTTTGGGTCATCGGATGCCTAATCTGGTTTTTTTTCCACCATTGGATCGCGCTTCAGAAGGGCCTGGGATGCTGAATCAAAGTCAAAAATCACCTCCACCATCGGATCCAGACTGACATCGCTGAGACCCACATGATCGTGCACAACTATTCCTATGGACCCGCTGAACCGAGTGTACCGTAGGCCCCCGCCATCTAGCTACTGCCGCATCGTCAGAAATGATGAAAATAACTTTGAATGCCGCATGAAAAATTTCGTAGACCCTTTAAGGGTCTACGCACATGGAGCTGGCCATCGGTCCACCATGGACCGTGCGGTTTGCTGACATCATCCTGATGTCAGGGCTGCAGGGGAAATGGGCTGGAATGGGCCTTGTTCGCATTGTAGGCTAGGCCGAAGTGAGCTGGCTAATAGGCGTGGGCCGACTAAAGGGTGCTGGCGGCTGAGCTGAGCGAGTCAGCTGGGCTGGACGCACCGGCTATGTCGAGTGAGTCAGCTAAGCCGATTTCTTTTTTAATTTTTTATATTTTTTTCTTTTAATCTTTCGACCTTTGTATCTTCGTCGTTTTAGCTCCGATTTACATAAAATTTATTCCATTTGATCTAGAAAATTATGCTCTTCATATTGATGGGCTTCTTTCCTACAAAACACTAATAAAAGTATTATTTTTTTAAATAAATATCAACTATTATATATTTTAATACTTTTATTTAGTATTTTGTGATGATTATCACACCTTCCAACTTGAGTTTTACTCATCCTTGAGTAAAGAAAAGAAAAACTAGAAATATATACTGACTCGATAAGATATGAAAGTTTCTTCAGGTCATCCTAAAGTCAATTTATACCTGGTTAGAGATTGAAGAAATACGTCATCAGATTATTAATTCTATCCTAATAGAGTGGTTAAGTGAAGAACATAAAATTTAAGAGCTTTTCTTTGATCAATTCCCCACCTTTATTCTTTAAATCATCTTTCTTTAGTATGGACTAGAGTAGTTCCTTTTTTTTTTTACAACTAGTGTAATATTTTAACATCTTAAGCTTTCTATCTGACCCTTGTAGTAAGCTTTGGACCAATGACTCCCAAACCAATTGACTTTAGGGCATTAGGTGTAGAACACCCCTCGGGCTTACTGACTTGAGTCAAATAGGCTACAGGTTAAAATTAACTATATAACAAGCTTCTTCATATTGCCCACTTTTTGACGTAAATAATATTGCTTACTTAGGCAACGGGATCCAGTTACTCGGTGGAAGACCAATGTTTAGAACTTACTTTTTTTTATTTTTCTTTTTATTATATATATATTTCTTTTTAAAATTTTTTTCATTATTTTTTTATCATATATTTTTTTTTCACTCATACCCATATAAAGTAAATTTTTAATTGAATATAGGCTAAAAAAAGGTTTTAGAATTACTCATAAATTTATTCTGCTATAAACCCGACCATTTATTGGGTTTTCTTAATAATTTGATCCTCAATATTTCAAAAATTCTCTAGACCATTAATCAATTATCGATTAAAATACCTAAAAAAAATTTGAAATCGACACAAAATTAGGTGCATAAGATTAATTATCACCATACTTGAGGACTGAAAATTTTTTATTTATCCTTTCCCCCAACTTAATTTCCATTGTTCTCAATGGAGGAAAGAAATAGAGTGTGATAAATAATAAGAAGATAAAAAGGAAAGAGTTCATCTGGCTTAGTATGGTTCTGGTCTTGATCTTGGTTTATCTGTTCTTTATGTAACATGGGTTGTAGTTCTCCTCTCAACTTAGTCCTGAAAGAAAAATAAACTAAAAAGAAAAAGCAAATTCAAAAGCAAAAGCCTGGGTTGCCTCCCAATAAACGCTAAGTTTAACGTCTTCAGTCGGACTCTATGAAGGAGTTTTAGGTAAAATTAATTTAAGTACATCCTTCAGAGTTTCAAAAAGATAAGGCCAATCAGGAGGCCTTGTTATCATGGCAGAAAAACGTTCATGGATTACTCTTCGACGGTTAAGTGTAGCCCTGATCAATAGAGTGTATGGAGCAAGCAGGTTATACTAGAATCTAGAATTATTATAATGTTTGTGATGTTTAGGAAGGGATTGTGTTTGATAGGACAAAATCGAGAAAGGATGGTTTAGAAATTACTTTAACTATAGTCTGATCTACCCCACTCCCTATCTCAAGTATGATATATCTAGGCCTCAACTCTTTCTGATCTAAATTATGGCACTTTTTCAAATTAATTTAAAATCTGCCTTCATACATCATTTTAATATTGTAGGTAAATTTTGGAGACCATCCTCGAAAGTTGTGCCGAATACAGAAAAATAATTCATAAAATTATTATCCCCCATATCAGCAATATCCCATCCTATAGTTTTGTTATGTGCTTTTAGAACATCCATAAGTTGGTCTTCCTAGGTAGGTATCACTGGTAGGATGTTAGTAGATTCATCAGGAAGTGGTTTCAATTTTAGATCAGTTGGTAGTTCTAATGAGAAAGCTATTAGTGGGCTAGATGGTGGCTCATGTTTTTCGATCCATAGTGGGGTGGTTTTGGAATAGGATGTATCTACTTGATCATTAACTTCTATATTATACCCATCATCATCAAAATCATTCATCTCATAATGAGCCAAATAGAAATTTAACGAATTTTGGGAACGAATTGTGGGTGTAGCTTTCTCTATTAAATTATTCAATTATGGTTCTTGGGAAGTCTCAATTAGATTCATCATCTCATCAGTTGGTCCATCCCTGTTAAAAGGATTGGATGATTCTAAGGTACTTAGGGATGGATCCATATGTGAGTATGGTGATGGAATTGGTTTGTCCCACGGTCCTTGATTCTTTCGATATGTTCTTTCCTCAATTATATGGTCTATGAGGGTTTTTTCAGTTTTGCTAGGTTGTTCTCTGATCATAGGTAAAGAAGATGATGATGGAATTGGTTCATCCCACCATGCTGGCTCTGCCCTATATTTGCAACCTCAGTGATATGGTCTAAGGGGGTCTTTTTGATTGTATAGGATTGCTCTATGACCATATTATTTTTGAGAGTTTTAATTGATTGTTCAGAAAAAGTTATTGGGATATTAAAACTTTTAGTTAGATATGGTCCCTTAGGTTCACTCTCTAGTTGATTAGGCAACTCACTTTCACTAAAAGCTATGGCTAATTGATCTGACTATATTTTCAAATGAGCAATGACTTGGAAGTTTGAATTTATCAGTTGGTTCGTGATCTATATAAAATTATTAAGAGTAGTTGCTAGAGATGTAGGCCTTTGGTCATCTAGAATATTCAATGGTTGATCGGTAAATTCTAACTCATCTACTACTTGCTGAATCCTCTCCTCAAAAATTAACTCACTATTATTCAGAGAGGTTTGATAATGTGGGTAGGGCATATTATAAGGTGTATCCATGAAAGTGGGTCTTTGTGTCACCAGGGTAATCACTGGTTGTGATTGCCATAAAAAATCTGGTTGAGCCCCCCATCCTAAATTATAGATATTATAGTATGGATTATTTTCTGGTCTGTAGGCCATTTGGATTTGATCTTGATAAACTTGCTTATACATATATTCAGAAAATCGATTTGGGCATCTTCTTACAAAGTGGGTGGGGCTCGAACAAATTGCACAAACTTATTGTGCAGGAAGAAAAGATGGGTATGAAGGGTTTCTATTGGCTTCTAGACGATCTACTCTATGAGAAAGATTAGCAAATATACTATCTAAATTCATCTTTGATTGTTTATATATTTTATTTTATTTAATTTTAAAAAAATAAGAGAAGAGATGAGGAGAGAGAATTCTAAAGACGAAAGCCCTAAAGAGTCCTAGATCTAGAGATAATAGAGGAGAGTGTTTTAATTAGGGTTTGAATTTTAATGGCAAACAAGTTAGGCAAGGATGAACTCCCTATCCTAAGATTAACCTGGATCTAGACAGCTCCTAACTATTCCAAGATCACCTTCGAGCACTTCAAGCCCAAAATTGGCTAACTGACTCGGCTAGGTAAGTGTAAGATTGTTAGGTTTGGTGTACAGGATGGAAGCAAGGATTTCAAAACAAAAACATGAAATCATATAAACCAAACCTGAACCCTAGGACCACCTCATTAGTAATTAAATCATATAACATGCATTTATAACATAAAAGAAAGTATTAGAATATACCTCTTATCGCTAAACCTTAAATTGACCTTGATCGTCGATAGCAGTCCGTCAGGGTTCCCCCAAGTGCCCACGTGTTCATCCTCCAACGTTGATCCACATAGAAACTTGATCAAGACACCAGCATCTCTGATTTATATAATTAGAGTTCTAATAATAAGAACTTTAATTAAAAGGGCTAGACCTTCTTTAGCCTTTATGTCACCTTCCTTGCCTCTTCTTATCTATCTTTCTTTTTTTTTTTGTCTTCTTAATTTTTCTTCCTAATCTCTTAGTCTTAAGATGACTTCTTGTCCTTATAATGATAAGGTCTAGACAAGAGAAAAGAAGAAAGAAAATTGGACAAAAAGAAACCCTTGTAAGAAAGAAAGATAATTTTTCACTCTTTTAGACTCTTGGTGTGCACCCCTATTTATAATATACGTAGGGGTGCCAACAAAAAATCTCACACCCTTTCCTCATCAAATTCTCATGCCCCATTAGTCAATCTCATGCCTCATCAGTAAAAAATGAGATATAGACTTAGTCCAAGAGGTGCTTTAAAGTAGAAGGACTCTTGGATTAATTCTACGTAAGTTTTTACGAAGAGTCGCAATAATTCATCTTTGGCACCACCCTTTTTATCCATTAGATCATGAAACAAGGCCATCCAATAGCTCTAAAAAGGAACGCCCATTCAGCAAGAAGGTGTAGAGATAAACTTTGAATAGTCAAAGTCCCAAGAGACTTTGACTTGGTCCAAGAGACGTCAAGGAGGTGTAGGCAGCATAGAGTCTTGGGTGGCAAGGGGTCATGGGCGACAAAACATCCTGGGTGAAAGGAAAAAAAAGTATTTCATCTTCAGAAAGACTCTTCTGCACCCCATATCTGATATCCATGCCAATATAAAAGTTTACGTGACATAACAATATTGAAAAAGTTAAAGAAGGTAGACGCCAACTTATTTCATGCGCTAAAGAGTTCTTTGCTCATGAAAGACTTCCCATGCGCAAGAGAGAGACTCTCTGGCACATGGGATGCAGGTATGAGGTATCCAATCTGAAGCCTAATCAATCTAGGTTAATCCAACTCAAGACCAAATCCTATTTGGCTCAAATCGGATCTAAATTAGCCCAAATCGGAAGCTGATTCGAATCCAATTCGAAACCAGGTGCTAGGGTTTGCTACATGTGCTAGCATGTTCATCTTGCAAATATGGTCTAATTCAATTAGACCCTTAATCAATTGTCTTTATGTGTGACCCATTAGATTTCACATCTAACCAACAGTGAGTCTGGGTGTGATTTGATCTAATCTAGTTAGAACTCAACCAAACCGATTTAGGTCAAAACTAGCCAACCCAATTTGACTTAATTTAGAACACTTTCTAATTTAATAATCAAATTAAAATTTTAATTTGATCAAACCTGTAAGACATGATTAACATCTAGCAACATATTATGACTATCCGAAAGATGTAAAATTTTGATGAAAATACCAAAAATACCCTTCAGTGAAAATTACCATGCAACTAGATCCTTTGATTTTCCTGCATCTTGAATATGACTCTGGATATGAAAATATGACAACCCCAATATCATATTCATTTCTCTTTCAATCTTATGATGATGATTCATTTAATGAAACATTAGAAACCATTTCTAATTTTTTATCATGCTTTGATCAAAGTCTTCCTGAATCATCATTTGTTTGAAGCAAGTAGGATGCAATCTTCTCTTATCATGAGAGATCGAGTCCATGTTAACCTACTCACAATCTTCATATATAATCTACCATATCCAGATCATCCCATACATAACTGAGTCATGAATGAGTATGAACTAAAATATGGATTTATATATATAAGATTCTATGGTAGTTTCAGGTCAAAGGATTACATGCACAAATTCCACTATGAGAACCATCTATTGACATGTAGATAAGACTCCATTTGATATTCTCAATTTAGATCAATTCAGTGAACTCATTCTCTAATGAGCATCCACATTCTTGTATTAGTGTCATACATAAGTTATTGTGAGATCAATCATCCTCTCAATCGAGCATACAAAGAATGTGCTAGTCTTACCGAAAAATATTGATCCCTAACTCAATGTCCCATCGACTAGGAATATTTAAATTAGGATTTTAAGACTTTAGGTCTCACTAGTATGATCTCATTATAATCCTAAAATCATAGCTCTAATTTATAGGATTCATCATAATCTTAAATAAATAATAAGACACTACATATGATAAAATAAATATCTTTATTTATTAAAAATGTCATTACATGAGTCTGGAAGACAAAGAACATCCCAAAAAGATTGGCTTGAGGGCATATTCCTTTCAATCTCCCACTTGCACTAAAGCCAATCGCCCTTATATTTTAATCCCATATAATCAAGGTGGCAATCAAACAATTGCAGTGGTAAAGCCTTAGTGAATCGGTCTGCTATGTTGTTCTTTGTGTCTACTCATTCTATGACTACATCTTATCTTCAATAATTTCTCGAACGAGATGGAAGCATCTCAGAATGTGTTTGGATTTATGATGAGACCTTGGTTCCTTTGCTTGAGCTACAGCTTCAGTATTATTACAATAAAATGGTACTAGATTCTCAATTTCAGGAATAACTTTCAATTCAGTGATGAACTTTTTCATCCAAACAGCTTCCTTAGCGGCTTCATTTACAGCTATGTATTCTGCTTCAGTAGTTGAGTCAGCTACAGTTGGCTGCTTAGTACTTTTCCAACTCACCACTCCACTATTTAGAGTAAATACATACCCTGAAATGGATTTGCTATCATCTAGGTCTGATTGAAAACTAGAATCAGAATATGCTTCTAATTTAAGATCAGAACCTCCATATACAAGAAAAATATCTTTAGTCCTTCTTAAGTACTTAAGAATATTTTTCACAGCTTTCCAATGATCCTCTCCTAGATCAGCTTGAAATCTACTTGCAATGCCTAAAGTATAAGCAACATCAGGCCTTGTACATAACATGGCATACATTATTGATCCAACAGCCGAAGCATACGGAATAGAACTCATTCTATTTCTCTCTTCAGGTGTCTTAGGAGACATCTTTTTAGAGAGATGTATGTCTTGACTCATGAGTAAATAACCTCTTTTACTCCCATCCATACTAAATCTTTTCAGTATTAAGTCAATGTACCTTAATTGGGACAAGCCTAGCATCCTCTTAGATCTATCTCTATAGATCTTTATTCCTAGTATATAGGATGCTTCTCCCAAATCTTTCATGAAAAACTTATTTGATAACCATAATTTGATTGATTGTAATATTTGGATATCATTCCCAATGAGTAGTATGTCATCTATATATAGAACCAAGAAGACTATGGTTCTCCCACTAGTTTTCTTGTACACACATGGTTCATCAACATTCTTGATAAAACCAAACTCTTTTACTGTTTCATCAAAATGGATGTTCCAACTCCTTGATGCTTGCTTTAATCCATAAATGGATCTCTTAAGCTTGCATACCTGATTTGGTTTCTCATTTGACTCAAATCCTTCTGGCTGTGACATATAGACCTCCTCAAGGAAACCATTAAAGAAGGCAGTCTTTACATCCATTTGTCATATTTCATAATCATGGTATGCTGCTATAGCAAGCATAATCCATATAGATTTGAGCATGGCAATAGGTGAAAATATTTCATCATAATCAATCCCCTATTTTTGCCTAAAATCTTTAGCCACCAATCTGGCCTTATAGATTTCAATTTGACCATCAGCTCCAATCCTTTTCTTAAAAATTCATTTGCATCCAATAGGATTTATATCCTCTGGTGCATCCACCAAAGTTCATACTTTGTTGGTGTGCATGGATTCCATTTCGAATTGCATGGCAGCCAGCCATTGTAAGAGTCCTTACTTTTGACTGCTTCCGCATAGGTCAAAGGTTCGTCATTTTCAGTGACTTAGGCTTCATTGTTCTCAATAATGAAACCATATCTCATAGATGTATTTCGTACTCTTTTAGACCTACGGATAGGAGTTATGTGTTCTGATTCTTTTATGTGATTATTTGGTTGAGAAATTTCTATTTATTTTTCTTGAACTTCACTAAGTTCAATATTTCTGCCACTGCCCTTTTCTAGGATAAATTCTTTTTTCATAAAAAGTGGCATGCCTACTTACAAATACCTTTTGTTCAAGTAGGATGGTAGAATAATATATCCTATACTATTTCTAGGATATCCTTATAAATAGACATCTGTCTGATCTAGCATCAAGTTTATGTCCAAAATTTTTTTTGACATAAGTTGGACAACCCCATATCCTAAGATACTTAAGATTAGGTTTCTTACTTCTCCATATGTCATATGGAGTACTAGATACAAATTTAGAAGAAACTCTATTCAAGATGTAAATTGCAATCTTCAGAGCACGACCCCAAAAGAAAATAGGTAAATCAGTGAAGCACATCATGGACCGTACCATATCTAATAAGGTACGATTTTTTCTTTCGGCTACACCATTTAATTATGGTGTTTAAGGAGGTGTCCATTCAAAGAGAATCCCTTTAACTTTAAGATAGTCTAGAAACACACTAGATAAGTATTCTCCTCTCCGATCAAATCGAAAGATTTTTATACATTATCCAGTTTGTACCTACTTTGCCTTGTTAGTGTGCATGTGTAATTAAAAGTGCTAATAATCTTTTAATGACCTAAGTAGGCTGCTAAAAATTGACCAACTAATCTACTTCTTTAACTCATTACATTCATTAGCAAATAATTCTATCTTTTATCACTTATCCAGTTTATCTTGCTCAAGATTTTCTTCTTGACACATATTTTTTTTTTTTTAATTTTAATTATTCTATATTATCTTAAAGGAGAAAGAAAAATAAAGGGTGCAATAAAGGATAGGAAGGAATACACTTGATTTGGTTCAGTCTGGTTCTTTGGAGCTTTGAAATTTTGCTTGAGTTCTCATTGATTTTTCTGCAAAATTAAAAATACACACCAGAGCAGTAAAAGAGCAACAACAAATTACTAAAAAATAAAAGAAAAGAAAAATGATCAAAACTAAAAAGAAAAGAAATAACCTATCTAGTAGTTCTGATTTATAGTCTTCAGCTTGACTTTCTTTGAGTTCTAAAGTGGATCAATCTGGTGCCACTTCAATTGGAATACTTTCATGTTTGATCGAGTCCTCTTTCAATTTGACATTGCTCGCTTTTATAGTCTCAAACCTATTTTCTACAGAATTCTCATATAATGGATTGTCAATAATATCAATTAGAAAATAAGTTTGATTATCATCAGTTTGTTTAGTATCTTTGAAAATATTAAAAGTAACTTATTCATCTTGGACTCTAAGAATTAATTTTTCCTTGTTGAACATCTATTAAAGCTCCTCCAGTAGCTAAAAAGGGTCTTCCTAAAATAAGGGGTACATCATAATCTTCTTTCATATCAAGAACAATAAAATCAACAGAAAAAATAAACTTGTTTACCTTTACCAAGACATCCTCCACTATACCTCTTGGATATTTGATGGATCTGTCAGCTAATTGAAGAGTAATAGTGGTAGGCTTTGGTTCTCCTAGACCCAGCTTCCTGAAAATAGAAAAAGGCATGAGATTAATGCTTGCTCCTAAATCACATAAAACTTTATCAAAACTACAATCACCAATAATGCAGGGGATAGTAAAACTCCCTGGATCTTTTAACTTCTGTGGTAATTTATTTTGAAGTATTGCTGAGCATTCTTCATTCAAATTTATTCTCTCATGCTCCTTCAGCTTTTTCTTATTTGTTAAGATTTCTTTGAGAAACTTGGCATACCTGGGCATTTGAGTAATAGCATCTACAAAAGGAATATTAATATGTAAATTTTTTAAAATTTTGAAAAAGTTAGAAAATTCCTTATCTGGATGCTGTATTTGTCTCTCTGGGAATGGTAGTGGCGGCACGTAGGGCTTCACATTTGGATCAGCAAATCGTATACCTGGAGACCATCCATCTGCTGGTTGTATTGGTGACTGACGAATTTTAGTTGATGGTTCCTTATTTGTAGTTGGCTCTTCAGTCTCATTCTTCTGATGTGGCTCCTCCAGCTTTGTACCACTTCTTAGGGTGATAGCATTGACTTGCTCCCTTGGATTTGTCTCCGTATTGCTTGGCAAGGATCCTTGAGGTCTCTCGGAGATTATCTTAGCCATTTGACCTATTTGCATCTCCAAGTTTCGAATTGCTGCTGTTTGGTCCTGTCTAAGTTTGGCTTCCAAATTTTTTATAGTTGCTTCTTGGTTTTGCATAAATTTGACCATCAGCTCTTCCATGTTGGACTTCTTTTCAGGTACTTGGAATCTCGGGGGTGGCTGTTGTGCTGCATTTTGATTGCTCCATGAGAAATTTGGGTGCTGCCTCCACCCTTGATTGTATGTGTTGGAGTAGGGAATTATTTTGTTGCGGCCTGAAAAAATTATCAATATAATTAGCTGTATCAGTTGTTTTAGCAAAAGGATTATCTATCTGGCAATTGCTCGTATCATGTCCTCCTCCACATAGGTCACAAGTAATGCTCTGAATATGCATAGCTGTTCCCTTTAAGTTGTTGACTTCGGCTCTAAGGGCTGCAATTTTAGCTAGTAAGGTTGGCACGCAATCTACTTCCTGCACAGCTGCTAGTCTTTTTGGCATCATACATTCTGTCTGCCATTGATAGCTATTTGATGCCATCTCATCGATCAGATCGAAAGCTTCTTCCTCCATTTTTCGATTAATGGTTCCTCCTGCTGCTGCATCAATCATAGAACGATTAGTAGGAGATAAACCATTATAGAAAGTTTGTACCTAAAGCCATATGGGTAGTTGATGATGTGGACATCTCCTCGGTAATTCTTTGAAATGCTCCCAAGCCTCATACAATGTCTCCATGTCCATCTGCATAAAGAAAGTGATATCATTGCGCATCTTGGCAGTTTTGGAAGGTGGAAAGTACTTGGCTAAGAATTTTTGGGCTAGAATATTCCAAGTTGTGATAGAACCTGCAGGAAGAGAATGAAGCCAACTCTTAGCTTTGTCCCGTGAAGAGAAAGAAAATAACCTTAATCTAATAGCATCATCCGACTCTCCATTAATTTTAAAAGTATCGCAAAGTTCAAGAAAATTAGAAATATGGGCACTCGGATCATCATGCACGTGTCCACTAAATTGGACAGTTGATTGAATCATCTGGATCATCACCAATTTTATTTCAAAGTTGTTTTCTTGTACAGGTGGTCTCCTAATGCTCGAAGCTACATCGGCTACAGATGGTGTGATATAATCATTTAATGAATGATGTACTGATCGAATAGCTTCATGCTGTCCTTCAGTCGCCATATCCAATTCTAAATTGATGTCGTTAGGATCTTCAGCTGCCATGTTTCTCTCTTGTTGTAGTCTTCTAATAGTTCTTTCAATTTCTGGATCTAGAGGTAGTAAGTTACTATGTCCAGTACGTGTCATGCACTAAATTTTTTTTTTTAAATAATAAAAATTAAAAATAAATTTCTAAAGTAAAGCTAGGATCAAAATTTTAATATTGTTTTAGACACAATCCCCAACAACGGTGCCAAAAACTTGATGCATGCTAATTTATAGCTATGGCAAGTGCACCAGTCGATCAAGTAATAAAGTGAATGAGTAGAGTATCATCCCTAGAGGATTGAAAAATAAGTACTGAAAAGCTCTTTCCTATGCTTTATTTAGAAGATCGATTTATGAGAATAAGAAATTAAAGAATAAAATAAAAAAATAATTAAAATTTTTTAAGAAAATAGAGAGAGTGTAAATTATTAGGATTTTAACTCAAGAGTAATGAATTACTAAGACAATCGGTTCACCAACTCAGTCAATACAGTATTCGAATTTTTAGATTAATTTTATTTTATGTGACGATGGAGTCTCCTAATTTATTCACTACCCTTTGGTCTAGGCATAGCAAAACTATTAATATTTATTAATTACCCATTGATCCAGGTGTAATTTAAATAAATATTAATGCATTAGATTTTGTGAAACCCTCTAATTAAAATATGCTGCGTCCAAAGCGTACTAAAATTCTCGTATGCATATGAATTCTAATTTGATTCATAATACAAGGTATATAATCAAAAAGCATTAATATAGATGTACTTGGTTCATAACATCTATATTCATCAGATCAATTAGAAGATGGCCAGTAATATAAAAGCATTAAGATCAAATTTATATACTCCTCATAAATAAAATTTAAAAATAAATTACACTAAATATTGCATCAAAAGAGTGGCTACACCTTAGCCTGAGTAAAAGAAAATTTAGTTCATGATAACAAATTCAAAAACAGCGAATAAAATAAAAAGCATAGAGAAATTAGACTATTTGATTGTTGAAATTAATTATCTACTACTCTTGATGTGGAGAACTTGGCGAAGATGAAGAGGCTCCTTAATCGATGTCTTGATCGTCGAAAGAAATCAAAAACTTTTTTTGATTTTCCTACAAATCACTCTTCTCTTTCTACCTCTCTCCTCTCTCTTTTTCTCTCTCTCTCTCTCTCTTTTTCTCCCTCTCTCTCTTTCTCCCCGTCTCTCTCTGTCTCTCTTTTTGATTGATATTTTTCTCACGACAACCATAGGTTTTTATAGATAAAGAGTTTGATTTCCCTCCAAAATCCATCAAAAACTAGGTTTAAGACTCCTAAAACAACTCAAATTAAGATCTGGATAATTCTGGCCGTTAGATGTTGATCAAACGATCTAAAAACCACTCCAAAACCCTTTAAAATAACCCAGATCAAGTCAAATTTAATGCCAGCCATTGGATCAACCTTTAGATTTAATCTGGGCTATCCGATCGCGTAGAAAGAAGGCTTCTGATCTATAGTTTAACTTCGGGATGAATCTTAACTGTTGGATCTCGACCGAGAGCTGCGAATGCCATCCATCAGCACCTTCTTTTCGACCGTCTGATCGAGTTTCAGTGAAAATCGCCTATTGGATCAGACAAAATTCCCAAATTGCCCTCCGTGGACCATGCACGAGCTCGGTGTTGCATGGACCGCCATGTTCTTCAGCCAATCAGAGTGCACCTCTTGCTGTGAAATTTCCAAAATACCCTTCAGATGGTCCATCGTGCGCTGCGAAAAATACTGACGTCATCCTAACATCAGCATTGCATCGGCGGGTTGGTTTGCTATTTCGATCGAACCGGACCAGATCGCTGAACTGGTTTGAACCGAACCGAGTTTTTTTTTTTTTTTGAAATTCAATTTTGGACTCGTTTGAAGTCCGTTTTGCCTGAAATTTATTTCATCTGAACCAAAAAAATAAGATCTTCACATTGGTGGCCTTTTTTTCTACATAAGATTAATAAAAATATTAATTTCTAAAGAAATAAATTAATTTATTTTATAATTTAATACTTTTATTAGTATATTTTTACCACTTATCAGTAAGGATAGATGGGATGATGTCTGGGATAAAAGACTAGTGAGACATATTGCTAGGGTTAACCTCGATTAGTGGAGCAGGGTCTAAGAAGGTTGGTTCGGACAGGCTCTAAAAATCGATAGAATTGGTGGTTTCGGTAGACATTCAAATCAAAGTAAAAACTTAGGAAAACCCCCAAAAAAATAAGAAAAAACAAAACAAAAAAATCAAAAGAATGAGAAGCAAAAGATGTCAAAATAATCAAAAGGAGGAGTTAGGAGGCTGACCTAAGCTGTTTGGGGAGAATGAAAAGATGGCGGATGTGATGAGAACCAGTCAAGAGGGTGCCTAGAACTCGAGAAGATGAGGGAGGAAGCTAAAACCCTTGGATAGAAGAAGAACAAGAGCTGGATGAAGATGAAGACTCAGGTGAGAATGGCTTTCGGACAGAAGGAGAAGGACTTAAATAGCCTGAGACAGCCTAAGATGATTATGATTGTGGATCAACTTAGGTTGATGAGCGTGCGCTGCGTGCTCCACTCATCATGGTAGAGAAGTGGTGATGGGCAGAGCTTTTATTGCACCATACCTGAGGCAAAGTTTCGATGGAAAATACGAAGGGTTGTCTTTTGAAAACTCATTTCTTATTTAAAAGGTTTCGGCGCCAGTACAGAAGATGCCAAAAATATCTCATCCCAATGGGCGCAAGAAGTTGAAAGGACTTTGGCAGTCACAATTATACTCCATTCCTTCAAAATTCGAACTCGAGAGTAGAGAAACTATTATTGGGGATAAACTCATTCCTGCAGAAGTTTGCCTAAATATTCAGTCTCAGAGTAATTTCAGACGAGCTTCTATGCTTTATTATGCCTGGTGGACCCCCTTGTGAGCTCAAAAGTAGCACTCCCAAGTATTGAAAATATGAGAAGACAGGTCATGAAAAGATGGGAGTAAGTCGAAAGAGAAATCAGCTCTCCTAACAAAGTTTAGAAATTAGGCCAACTCACCCTAAGACTGAGTCGGCTAAGTTAAAAACTAGGCCGGCTCAGTCCAGGACTAGATCGACTAGGTCTTAGAGAAAAATTCAGATAGAAAGTAGCATTTTTAAACTGTTGGCATGGTACACAACTAGGTCGACTCAATCTCAGACTAAGCTGACCCAGTTATAGGTTAGACGGCTCAGTCTGAAACTGGACCGACTCAGTTTTCATGGATTATTATTTTACATACGTGGATTGTTTGGGTTTGGAGAGTTTTTCTATGAGCTTGAGCTTGATCCTTTTAAAGTATATATACTGAAAATATGTCAGGATTTTAAGAGTGCTGAAATATACTGAATAAAAGCTCTTTTCTTCTAAAAATCTTTTCTTCTCTTCTTCTCTATTTCTTGAATTATTTGATCATGCTTTTGCATTAATCTTTGAAAAGTACTTTCTTATTGCTTGGTTAATCATTGACGGCCATACTGATTCGTGTGAGAAAAGCGCGCATTTTCGATATTTGGTATCAGAGTGGTGTTGCATGGAAGGAAGGAAGACACCTAGGATTTACTACATCTAGGATTTGTTGCATCAGGTTTTATCCTAAAACTTCTAATTTGCTTCATGGTTGTCTCTAGATTGAGATGGAGATTATTTACATAGAGGAACAGTGATATAGAAGTTTGGAAAGAGGATCTAGGGCTAGTTAGATCTTCTTTAAAGGATTATTTTGCTGGTGTGTGAGATCATGAAGGGTGTTAGGGATCTATTCTTGACTTGTTTGAAGTCATGGGATCAAGTAGATTCAAGATGGATTTTGAGAAGTTCGATGGCAAGAAAAACTTTACTCTATGGGAGCAAAGAGTAAAGGACTTGTTGATTCGGTAGAGGATCTACAAAGTCTTGATAAAAGAAAAGCTCAGAAAAGATCAGTGTTGAGGATTGAAAAGAGTTGGAGGAAAATGCTTTTAGCATAATTCGGATGTGCTTGGTCGATCAGATTTTGCTCGAATTTTATACAGAAACTATGGCAAAGAGGCTTTGGGAGAGACTGGAGAACACATACATGAAAAAGAACATGACGAACAAGCTATGGTTAAAAAAATAGCTGTATAGTTTAAGAATGCCTGAAGACGGAGATCTTGTTGCACATATCCAAAGATTCAATTAGGTGTATTCTGAGGTGATGAATTTGGATATGAAGATCGACAAGGAGGATCAGGCATTGCTATTATTATGTTCTCTCCTAGGTTCGTATGATGGTCTCATAATAACTTTAATTTATGAAAAGGAGATCCTAAACTATGAAGAGATTGTTAGTGTGCTTAGATCAAATGAATAAAGCAAAAAGATCTGCAAGTGAGATCCTAAGTCTGAGATTTTGGCTGTGAACGAAAGATAAGAAAGATCAAAGAAGAAGACAAGAGGAAAATTCAAGGATAGGTCAAAGTCTCGCGATCAGAGGAAGATGACATTGAAATATTATAAATATCATTAGCCTGGACATCTGAGAAGAGATTGTCCTCTTTTGATTTCAAAAAAAAGGAAGGCCAGCAAGGAATATGATACAACTTCTGTGAGTAGTGGAAAAGATCTGTTAGTTGTATCAGATGGATCCACAGAGTATGATACTATATAGATATTAGATTCAGCTTGCTCACGCCACTATACTTCTTATCGAAAGTGGTTTGCTACCTACCAGAAGGCTGATGATGGAAGTGTCAGCCTTGGAGATGATCATCCATGTAAAGTAGTTAGAATTGGCTCTATCAGGGTGAGGATGTACGATGGGATCATTCGTACATTATCAAATGTCAGACATGTACTAGAGTTGAAAAAGAATTTGATTTCTTTGGACTACTTGGAGGAGTAGGGTTATACTTTCAGTAGCCAGGCTGGGAGTGGATGTTTGAAAATTTTTAAGGAAGCTTTGGTGGTGATGAAAGGTAGAAGACTGAGCAACAATCTTTATAGAATGAAAGGCTCAGTGGTAAATGATAGTGCAGAGGTGCTAGTAGCGGCACAGGAGGAGCAGATTTTATATCAGTTGTGGCACTATCGAATGGGTCATATGAGTGACCGTAGGGTTATTGAACTAAGCAAAAGAGGTATGATCACAGCTCTAAAGAAGGAGGGCACAGATCTTTGTGAGCCATGCATCTTTAGCAAATAGCATAGGATGAAGTTTGCTAGAAATACCAAGCACAGCAAGAAAGTGCTGGATTTAGTGTACTTGGATGTGTGGGGACTAGCTCCTATATCAGCTAGAGGTGGGGCAAAATGCTTTGTCACTTTTATTAATGATTTCTCAAGAAAGGTGTGGATTTATTTGATTAAAGAAAAATCAAAGGTGTTTGTCCGATTTAGAGCCAGGAGAGCTGAAGTAGAGAAGGAGTTAGGGAGACAAGTGAAATATCTGAGGTCGAACAATGGAGGAGAGTATACTAGCCTAAAGTTCAGAAGGTATTGTAAGAAAAATGGCATCAAACGCCATTACATGGTGAAGATGACTCCCCAGCAGAATGGTGTCGTGAAAAGGATGAATCGGACACTGATCGAGAAGGCACGTAGTTTGAGACTGCAGACATCACTCTCAAAGTTTTTTTGGGGTGATGCTCTAATTTTTTCTTATTTTCTTATAAATAGATCCCCTCATTATAAGCTGAATGGAGGTATTCCAAAGAAGATCTGGAGTGGAAAGAAGGCGGAGCTTGGCCACTTGTAAGTCTTCGGTTGCACAGCCTATGCACATGTGGAGGCAACCGAGAGGAGCAAATTGAATCCAAAATCTCAAAAGATTATATTCATAAGGTATTCATAAGAAGTCAAGGGGTACCTATTATGGGACTCTCAAGCACAGAAGTTAGTGATCAACAAGGACGTTATCTTTGATGAGAAGAGCATCTTGAGAAGGTCTGGGATAGATGGAACTGGAAAAATAGCGGTGAATAGCGATAGCTAGTCAGAGAATGATGGCATGCAGGTTACATCCACTTATAGGAGTGTTCCTATTGAGATGGAGTTGGGCAGAAAAATATTATCTCAAATTAAAAATCAGCATGGAGGTTCGGTAATTCAGATAGATGTGTAGGAGCAGCCACAGACATCTGGTAGAGATGTGTCAGTGGGAGTGGCTTTGCACAAGCCCCAGCATACTATTAGGAGGCCAATCAGATATGGCATTGATGAGGTTATCTCCTATGCACTCATCACTGCTAATGGAGATCCAAAGAATTATGCAAAGGCCATGGAGAGTGAGGATCATGATTCATGGATACAAGCCATGATGGAGGAGATGGAATCACTTGAGAAGAATCAGACATGACAGCTGATGGATCTTTCATAGGGTGCTCGACCTATTGGCTCAAAGTAGGTGTTCACAAAGAAAGAAGTACCTTCAGAATAAGATAGAGTCAGATTTAAAGCAAGGCTGGTAATGAAGGGATACTCATAAAGAGAAGGGATTGACTATATAGAAATTTTCTCTCCTATAGTGTGTCATACATCTATTCGAGTTTTGCTGTCACTGGTGGCACAGCATAATATGAAATTGGATCAGAAGGATGTGAAGACGGCCTTCCTTCATGGGACTTTGGAGGAAAGAATCTATATGAAGTAGCCGGATGGTTTTACGGAGATGGGATAGGAAGAAAAGGTGTGTTTACTCAGGAAGTCATTGTATGGCTTGGAACAATCTCCTCGTCAGTGGTATTGAAGGTTTGATAGCTTTATCTTGAGCCTGGGTTTCAATAGATGTGAACATGATTGTTGTGTCTAAGTCAAGGATGTAAATAAGGAGGATGCCCTATACTTGTTATTGTATGTAGATGATATGCTCATGGTCAGTAGAAGCATGGATGCTGTGAAAAGGTTGAAAATGATATTATCATCTGAGTTTGAGATGAAGGATTTGGGTCTAGTTGAGAAAATTCTTGGAATGGAGATTTGTAGAGATAGATGCAAAGGAGTGCTCCATTTGTCATAACGAAAGTATGTCCAAAAGGTTCTAGAGAGGTTTGGAATGGAGAAGGCCAAACCTGCAGAGACGCCATTGCCAAGCCATATGTCTCTTTCCAAGTTATAGAGCCTCCAGTCAGAAGAGGAGAGAGAGTACATGGAACGAGTCTCTTATGCAAATGCTATAGACAGTGTAATGTATACTATGGTCTGCTATAGATCAGATATAGCAAATGTAGTGAGCACGGTTAGTAGATACATGGCTAATCCTGGGAAGGAACACTGAAAAGCATTGAAATGGATATTGAGATATTTGCATGAAATAAGGGATTATGGTTTGGTATTTGGTAGGCAGTAAGGAGGATTTGGAGAATAATCTGTGAAGATGTGTGAAGGTTCAGATCCTCTGGAAGGGTTTGTTGATGCAAATTATGCTGATGATCTTGATACAAGGAGGTCTAATATTGGATACCTCTTCTACGTATATGGTGGACCAATATCTTGGAGATCAATCCTTCAGTCAATTATGGCCTTGTCTACCATAGAGGCCAAGTACATTGGGATAACGGAGGCTGCAAAGAAAGCCCTTTGGTTTAGGAGGCTGATTGATGAGTTGGGGGTGGAGCAGAGAAAGGTTACATTGCTCAGTGATAGCCAGAGTGCTCTTCTGTTGGCACAGAATTCAGTCTATCATGCACGCGTAAAGCATATAGATGTGAGGTACCATAAGATCAGAGAGCTGGTAGAGGAAGGTGAAGTGAAACTGATGAAGATCCATACCAAGAAGAATCAGTCTGATGCACTCATGAAGGTACTCCCCAGTGATAGCTTTTAGAGATGTATGGTACGGATGGGTCTGTTGAGAAAAGATGAGTTCACAAGAACTTCAAAACACTAAGATGGAGAATGTGAGCTCAGAAGTGGCACTCCTAGTCTTAAAAATATGAGAAGATAAGTCATGTAAAGATAGAAGTGAGCCGAAAGAGAAATTAGCTCTCCTAGCAAAGTTTAGAAACTAGGTCGACTCACCTTGAGACTGAGCCGGCTAAGTTGAAAACTGGACCGGCTCAGTCCATGATTGAGTCAACTAGGTCTCAGAGGAATATCTAGATAGAAAATAGTATTTTTGGACTATTGGCATGGTACACAACTGGGTCGGCTCAGTCTATCGTAGGTTAGATGGCTCAGTCTGAAATTGGGTCGGTTCAGTTTTCATGGATTATTATTTTATGTACATGGATTGTTTGGGTTTGGAAAGTTTTTTTATGAACTTGAGCTTGATCCTTTGCAAAGTATATATATTGAAAATAGGTCAAGATTGTAAGAGTGCTGAAATATACTGAATAAAAGCTATTTTCTTTCAAAAATATCTTCTTCTCTATTTCTAGAATTGTTTGATCGTACTTCTACATTAATATCTGAGAAGTACTTTCTTGTTGCTTGGCTAATCACCAGCAGTCACGTCGATTCTATACAAAGAGCGTGCATTCCCAACACCCCTGCAGTCAAATCTTCAGCAGATGAACTCCTTCCAGACATCTCTAGCGGACGAACTCCTCTAGGACTTCTCCTTCAGTCGAACTTCTCTAGCAGTGGAACTCCTCCCGAACTTCTCCAGTGGACGAACTCCTCCAGAACTTCTTCTTTAGTCGAACTTTTTCAGCAGTCAAACTCTTCTAGACGTCTTCAGCGGACGAACTCCTTCAGGACCTCTCCTTCAGTCAAACTTCTTTCAGATGTCTCCAGCACCAGCAGTCAAACTCCTTTCAAACTTCTTCAATAGTTGAATTCCTTCCGGATGTCTCCAGCGGACGAACTCCTCCAGGACTTCTCTTTCAGTCGAACTTCTCCTTTAATCAAACTTCTCCTTCAGTCGAACTTCTTCAGCAGTCAAATTTCTTTCAGAATTTTTCATCAGTCGAACTTCTCCAGTAGTCAAACTCCCTTCGGACTTCTCCTCCTATCAAATTTCTTTTGAATTTCTCCTTTCAACAGTCTGAAAGGACCTCGACACATGCCCATGTTATAGCAAAAAGCAATTCACGCACAATCGATCTTGAGAGCCTCCGAGCTCTTCTGGAACAACGTCAGTAAGGGATGCTCCATTGTCTACAGTCATCCCATCCAAATTCTAGCGGTCAGTTTAATAGGCTGGCACGTAATGACAACAGACATTACCCTCTGTAACAAACTCCACGTGACCCCGAACGAACTACTACTAGGCAGTTGTGGTTGTCACTATCAGTTTGTTACAGGCTCCATCTATATAAGAAATCCTTCAGATATACTTTTTTCTCTAAGCTCTCATCTTCTGCTTAATACTCTGCTCTAAATCTCTTTGAGTATTCCATTTCTATTGGCTGAGAGAGCTGACTTGATCGTCAGAGAGTCTTGTCGGAGCCACCACTCTCAACTCCGGACGAGACTTATTTTGCAGGTCACCGATAGCGATCTCATATTCTCCAACTCTAGCTTCAAATTCGGCATCAATCAGATTTTGCACCAACAAGCTCGAATAACCTAAGGCCAACATCTAATTGATTTTAACTTAAAAAGTTTAGGTTAATGCAATATGAAGGGTGGTGGTTTGTGGGCTAAGGAAGGATGATCAAATCTTCACCTTATCTTGTTTAATAGGTTGTGCCCTTAAAGTAGATTATGGATATGTAATGCAAATCAAACAAGATGTTCAAATATGTTAAAAAATAATTTTAAGTTATGTTTTTAGTTTTGCTGAATTAATTAAGTATTATGAGATGTCAGTGATTTTTAAGGGTTTAGAATTTTGTCTTTCTATTAGTGTATTTTAGGTTTTTGATTATATTTAGTTTTGCAAAGGAAAGTAAATTCAAGTGATTAAGTCTAAAAAGCCCTAAAAATCTAAACTAAAAAAGCAAAAAATCAGGTATGAAAGAGAGTAAATAACTAAATAAAATTAAAAAGCAATAAAAAGATTTTTTAATTTTTTTTAAATTTTTAAATTTTTTAATTAATTAATTAATTTTTAATTAATTGAAGCAACCATGCTACAATCTCCTACAACGGTATCAAAAATTTGACTACTTATCATTAGAGTATCAAATAATAATTAAAATCGAACTTACTATGGATTAGGATAGTAGTGAGTCGGATGTCGATTTTCTCGAGAATTGAAGGCTGAGTTATATTCAATATAATTAAAAATAATTAAATTAATTTATTAAGTAAAATTTTAAAGAAGTAGGTTAAAGAGAATTAATTGAGGTTTTAGCAAATTAAAGTAAAAAAGTAAATTTTAATTAATTAGGGTTTTGAAATTAATAAGAAAAAAAATTGTTTAGGGTTTTAGTTTCATCTTTCAATATTCAAGTTTGTAATTGATTTATACAATCTTTTCATTATCAACATGCAATCTTAGGAGATATATATTTCGTTGATCAGATTCTAAAATAACTTATTCTACCAAGCATTGATCATATCTAGCACGATCATGACCAATCTCATAGATATAGACTATGTAAATCATTCAATCAAAGAACATAATTATTATTTAATTCCTATAATTCATCCTAATATGAGCATAAATCATATCCATCTATGATCACAATCATCTCCTTAGGTATAAATTATAAGAAATGAAATATTAAAATTATAAATCTTATAATTTATTCTAATTTGAGTACAAACCGTATCTTTTCATGATTATAATCCGTCTCTTTAGATATAAAGTGCAAAAAAAATAAATATTAAAGCATAAGAAAAGCATGTAAAAGAAAAATAAATTTTATTACTTAATAAAAAAAATACAGGATTCAAATTGTAAACTCTCGAAGACTTCTCTTGCTCCCCTCGACATGAGATCTCTAGCCTGATATGATCTTGATTTTTATAATTTTTGGCATCTTCAGATTTAAAAAAAAAAAAAAAAAAAAATAAAGGGAGGAGAAGAAAATAGAAAAAAGAGAAGAAAAAAATATTTTTTCTAAGGGGGCTCTCTGCCGTATCAGGGCCTTAAATAGGGTGAAATCAAAAGAGTTTTTGAGTCCTGTTCGAAGTCCAATCGGAGTCTGGATCACTATCAAAGAGTTTGGATCTTTCTGGCTGTCTGTTTGAGATCAAACGGCTCTAAATTCCATCAAATATTCATCGGAATCAGCCGCCAGCGAGTTTGTGCCGTCGGATGCTTGATCTGGTTGTTTTCCTGCCGTCGGATCGCGCTTCAGAAGGGCCTGGGAAGCTGAATCAAAGTCGGAAATCACCTCCACCGTCGGATCCTAACTGGCATCGCTGAGAGCCACACGATCGTGCACAACTATTCCTGTGGACCCGCTGAACTGAGTGTACCGTAGGTCCCCGCCAACCAGCAGCTGCCGCATCGTCAGAAATGATGAAAATAACCCTGAATGCCGCGTGAAAAATTTCGTAGACCCTTTAAGGGTCTGCGCACACTGAGCTGGCCGCCGGTCCACCATGGACCGCGCGGTTTCTTGACGTCAGGGCTGCAGGGGAATGGGCTGGAATGGGCCTTGTTCGCATTGCGGGCTGGGCCGAAGCGAGATGGCTAATAGGCGCGGGCTGGGCCGAAGGGTGCTGATGGCTGAGCTGAGCGAGCCGGCTGGGTTGGTCACGCGGGCTAAGCCGGGCGAGTCAGCTAAGCCGATTCTTTTTTAATCTTTTATATATATATATTTTTTAATCTTTCAATATTTTAGTTTTAATTTACGTAAAATTTATTTTATTTGATCTAAAAAATTATGCTCATTGCATTGAAAAACTTCTTTCTTATAAAATATTAATAAAAATATTAATTTTTTAAAATAAATATTAATTATTATATATTTTAATATTTTTATTTAATATTTTATGATGATTATCAATATGCTTGGATGACTGTGATCTAAGCAATGCAGCAAAAACGATAATGCACGACTAATGAGAAAAATTTTATTGCACCACTATAATATCGATTGAATCCGATCATTTACAGAATGATCAAATATGAGCCAAACCCAACCATCCATAAATTGACTGGATTTCAATTGAATCCTCTTCAAATTGCCATACTCCAATCTGATCCCAGAAATTATCCTAGTCGGATTCGAAACAGGAGAGTTCCGAATAACAGCATTCAGATGAGAAAATAAAAAAAAATTTAAAATATGAAGCTCGAAAATACAAGAGCGCCTCGGATCGGCAGTGGGCTCAGCTCAGTCGGAGGTGTGCAAGAACCGGACGTACGTTTTGGAAGTGACGCGAGCTCCCCTCTTTTTTTGGCTTGTCCCATCTGACAGACAAAAAAAAAAAAAAAAAAAAAAAAATAGTGAAGGGCCGAACCAGGCCCTCCACCTCTCTCACGCGCCTGCCCGAAGCCGGCACCATCTCCTCCTCCGTGTCTGGCAACACTGGCTCCGCCCAAGCTCTGGCTCCGCTAGAGTGGATGCCCACGAATCCCCCCACGCCACCGCACGCGTTGCCGGTGAGGCTGGCGGTCCCAGTTCTCCCCGCGCACCCAGCTCTCCTCCGGTGCCGAAGCCAGATCCCTCCAGCACCTGATCCGCGGCTTCCCCCCGCACGGTCCCAAGCTTCTCCCGGTCGCACTGAAGCCGGATCGGCGGTGTCGCCACCTCCCCGTGCCCCATCGGCAAATTGGGCGACGCCGAGGCTAGATCGGCCTCCTCCCGTGCATCATGCGCTTCTCCAGCGTCGACACCAGGGCCAAATTGGGAGGCCATAGGTCTCCTCGGCACCTGTCGCATGCCTCTCCGCATCTCCCTCCAGTCGGCGCCCAGTCCAGCTGTCGCCAAAGAAGAGGAAAAGAAAAGAGGGAGGGGGGGCCACGGGTCTCCCCCGCACCCGTGACATGCCCGGCCAGCGCCGAAGACACCTACCACCGCCCTTCCCCGCGCTTGCTACATTTCTCCCCGACGTCGAGGCCGGATCGGCGGCTCGCAAGCTGTCCCGGCGCTGCCGAGGTCGCCGGATCTCCCCTCCAGCACGCTTGTCCGCATCTTCGAAGCAAAATCCTATACGCTCATGCCCATCTTCGGGCCCAGTTCCCATCGGATCGGCCATCCCCGTCCACCGAAGTCACCGGATCGACGATCCCGCGTGCTCGCACCCGTCTCCGAGCCCAGTTCCCGTCGGATCGGCCGTCCCCGTGTGCCAAGCTCGCCGGATTAGCGATCCCGCACGTCTCCGCCCATCGCATGTCCGGCCCAAGTCCCTTCATCCATCGTGTGTCCATTCGAAGTCCTTCCCGCGCGCCGACCTTCTCCCCGGTGCTCCCAGGTGCAGCGAAGCCGGCATCCGAGGCTCTGAAGCCTTCCCCGTGCACCGAAGTCTGTGCGCATGACCGGCCAAAGTTCTTCCACCTGCGACCGCGTCCGTCCGAAGTCCTTCCGCCCGTCGCTTGTCCGGCCGAGGTTCTTCCCTGCACTCCCAGGCGTGACTGAAGTTCCCTCTCAGACGAGGCCGAAGCCGGCATCAAAGGCTCCGAAAGTCTCTCCCACGTGCCGAAGTCCATGTGCTCCCACGCACTCTCAGCGTGGCCGACGTACTCCCAGCAATGCCGACCTTCTCCCCGTGCACCCAGACGCGCATAGCTTATCTTTTTCAAGCACAAAATCTTTTCATGACTCTTGGACCAAAAACTCTTCTCCGACTTGCAAGAGAGAGAAGAGGGCCCGAAACTTTTCCAGCGAAGCACGATGCTTCTCCCATATATGCACCCACTGGATCGGAGGCCCTAAAGCTCACAGTGCACACATCCACGGCATGCAAACTCCTGTTAATGTCGGAGCCTCCCACATGGCCAAAGCAACCTTCGACAGCACCGAACTCCTCTCCATGTGTCTTCCACATAATCGAGGCAGCCCACAGCGGCACCAAAATCCTTTCCACGCATCTCCCGCACGATCGAAGCTCCGCACGCTCCAGCATGGCCAAAGTCTCCAGCATGTCGAAGTCTGCATGTTCCCATTGAGGTCAAGGCCGTTAACGGCACCGAAGCAAGCATCAACGAGCCTGAAGCTTCTCAATGCATCCTCAAAGTACCCACTCATGCTGAACCTTGCCGGATTGGCCCATAGTGGCTCTGAAGCCACCCATCAGTGGTCCCAAGCTCAAGATCAAGCAAATCCGAGGTTAAAGTCAATCCGAACTAACGTTCAAGCCTTATATGATGAGAATGAAGACCAATTTGAAAATTATTGGGAATAAACTCCGCTCTCACCGAAGTTCAATCAGTTGCTCAGCCGACAATGTAATCGGTAGTCATGAAAAAGCTTCAGCAGACAAGCCTTAGCCGAGCTCCTTAGCGGTCGAGCTTCTTGCGGACTCCTCCAGCGGCCGGGCTTCTATGAAAGTTGGACTCCTTGCGGACTCCTCCAGCGGTCGGGCTTCCATAGGAAGCCGGACTTCTTGCGGACTCCTCCAGCGATCGGGCTTCTATAGAAGCTGGACTCCTCCAGCGGTCGGGCTTCTACGGAAGTCGGACTCCTTGCGGACTCCTTCAGCAGCTGGGCTTGTACGGAAGTCGATTCCTTGCGGACTCCTCTATGGAAGCCGAACTTCTCAATGGTCGAACTTCTATGGAAGCCGAACTTCTTACAGACTGTCGACGGATTTCTGTAGACGATCCCACTACTAAACGGTTATCAAGTCAATAACGATTGGCATTTATCAAGTCAATAACGATCGGCATTAATCAGGACAGTTACAACAATCATTAATCAAGACAGTTATAACAAGCTCCGTTTATAAAAAGGACCCTCCAGATATGCTGAGATCAGGTTCTAAAACTCTTCTCTCCTCCTTGAAACTCTGCCAAACTCCACACTGAGCACTCCATTTTTGTTGGCTAGAGTTAACTTGAGCGTCGGAGGGTCCTGCCAGAGCCATCCCCACCGACTTCGGATGGGACGTTATTTTGCAGGTCATTGACAGTGACCTCATCCTCCACTCCAGTTCAATCTGGTGTAAACCAGTTTTTGCACCAACAGATTTGGCATTGGAGGAAGGGCTCCTCTATTCTTGAGGTTTCCTCGATCTTAAAGGAGTGCTCAGCGACGATCTCTCTCTAGAGATCTTCCTCTTTCCTCTCCAGAGTTCTTTCCTAAGAGAAGATGCCTCGCAGGAGAGCTTCGATCTGACGATCAACGGCCTCCATGGCCTGATCCCGCTCAGATCCGTCTACTCCCACTCCAGCCCCAGCAACCCAAGTTTCATCTATAGTTGCGATGGATGCGGAGCAGTTCAACTTGCTCGTCCAGCAGGTTCGTGGCCTCACGGAGGCAATACAGGCGGTGCAGGCCATACACCAGTAGGCCCCGGCACTGGCTCAATCGATGCGGGATTCTCCAGAGCCCTGTGGTCTGGGTTAGGAATGGCCGACTTGGGCATTCGGCCTCCGATCCTCGGAAGAGAGAAGCAGAGGAGGGAAGGCCCCTGCTCGGACCACGACTCAACCCAGGGGGAAGCTTCGCACTCATTCTACCAGAAAACCTTGGAGATCAAAGATCGTGAAGATCTCTTGAATCAAAGGCTCTTAGAAATGAGCCAATGGATCAAAGAACTCCATCACAATTCCTCCTCTCATGGTAATGACGTTTGTGCTGACCTTCCCTTTTCATAAAAAATTATGTAGGAACCGATCCCGCCGAACTTCAAGCTCCCACAGTTCGAGAGTTATGATGGAACCATCGATCCAGTCGACCACCTGAAAGCCTTTCGGACGATGATGTTGCTCTATGGCGCATCAGATGCTATTTTGTGCCGGGCTTTCCCCTCGACCCTTAAGGGAGCCGTCAGAAACTGGTACTCGGCGCTTAAGTCGAGTACCATCTTATCATTTGATCAGATGAGCCAATAGTTCACAACCCACTTTGTCAGTAGTCGACATGCACGCCGAAGTTTGGATTCCTTGATGAATCTCAAGCAGAAGCAAGGGGAATCCATCTGAGCTTATGTCATCCGGTTTAACATTGCAGCATTGGAGGTCCGAAACTTGGACTAGTCCATTGCGATGGCCACACTCAAGGACGACCTTCAAAAGAACGACTTGTTGATCTCCTCGAAAAAAAAATATCCCAGGAATTTTGCTGACATGCTAGTTCGGGCTGAAGGTTATGCCCGAGTTGAGGAGGCCTTCAAGACCAAGGATGATGAAGTCGAAGGCGAGCGGCAAGTCGGTGAGCCGGGTAAGCCCGCAAAAGTAAGAAAGCCGAGTAAAGTTCGACCGCGTTTCTGAACTCCTTCTAAGCGCAGGCAAGCCCGAACTCCCCCTCGGGCCTGGAGGCGGGAAAGCCCCAATGAAAGGACACACCGAGGTTCTTCCCAACGTCGAGGTTCTCCCCAGCGTCGAGGTTCTCCCCAATGGAGATTTCACAACTATGCCCCTCTTAACTCTCCGAAGATCCAAGTGCTGATGAAAATCAGGGAACAACTTCTGAGACCTGAGATGATACATTCTCACCCCAGCAAACGCAATCCCAATAAGTTCTTTCTTTATCATCGTGACCACGGCCACGACACTGAGGAGTGCATCCAACCCTAGGACGAGATCGAAGAGCTCGTCAGGTGGGATAGACTTGGCCGATTCTTACGGAGACGGCCTGAAGGGTAAGAGGATCGGCTGAGAGCACTACCACCGAGGGAGGAGGACCAAGGAGATCGGTCACCTCTTGGTGTTATCAATACAATCTCGGGGGGACTTCAACAAGAAGAGGTCAGCGGATCTGAAGGACCGGTGAAGAAACAGAGGATCGAGGAACTTATGATCTTTACCGAGGCAGATGCCCAGGAGGTCCAATTTTCGTACAACGATGCGGTTGTAATCTCTTTGAACATTACCGATTATGATGTACGCCGCATTTTAGTGGACAATGGAAGTTTGGCCGATGCGTTGTTTTACGATGTCTTCTCAAAAATGTCCTTATCCGATGGCCACTTGGGGCCTATGAACTCCCTACTGATAGGATTCACTGGCAATGCCGTACCAGTTGAAGGCATAATAACTTTGGTTGTGCCAGTAGGGCAATGCCCAAAACTGGCCAAAGCACAAGTTGATTTTCTAGTCGTAAGAACCCCGTCCGCCCACAATGCCATTCTTGGCCGACTTGATCTAAATGCACTTCGGACGGTGGCTTCGACCTATTTTTTGAAGATGAAATTTTTGACAAGTCACAGGATCAGAGAGGTCAGGAGAGACCAAGCTTTGGCGAGGCACTGCTACTCGATCGCCCTACATAAGGGAGAGCAGTCCGACTCTTATCTTGTTGATGAATTGGATGTCCGAGACGACCTCACTAATGAATAGGGCGAGCCTATGGAGGACCTCGTCTCTGTGCCCTTAGACAATGGGAACGTCGAGCATGCGGTGCAGATCGACTCCAGCTTGGCAGGCGAAGTTAGGGAGCAACTCGTTACCTTCCTCAGAAGAAACACAGACGTCTTTGCCTGGACCCCAGCAGATATGCCAGGGATTGATGCTGAGGTCATGGAACATCGACTGACCATCGATCTGAGGCATCGGTTGATAAAAGAAAAGATATGCCATCACGCCCTAGAGAGGTAGAAAGCAATTGCTGAAGAAGTAGACAAGCTCTTCAAAGTCGGATTCATCCGAAAGGTTAATTATCTGACCTAGGTCTCAAATGTGGTCCTCGTCAAAAAGGCGAACAACAAATGGAGGATGTACGTTGACTTCAAAAAGCTGAACAAGGCCTGCCCGAAAGATAGTTACTCTCTACCCAGGATTGATCAACTGGTGGATGTGACTTCAGGCTATGAGCTCCTCACCTTCATGGATACCTTCTCTGGTTATAATCAGATCCGAATGGCACCTGAGGACGAAGAGAAGACCACTTTCATTACTGACCGTGATCTTTATTGTTACAGAGTCATGCCCTTTGGACTCAAAAATGCAGGGGCAACGTACCAGCGTTTGATCAATAAGATCTTCAAGGAGCAGATCGACCGCAACATGAAGGTGTATATGAATGATATGCTCATCAAAAGTCGAGCTTCAATAGACCACCTCGCCGACCTTGAAGAGACCTTCGGTGCACTCAGAAAATACAAGATGAAACTGAATCCGACCAAGTGCACCTTTGGCGTGACCTCAGGAAAGTTTCTGGGGTTCATGGTGTCAAGATGCGGGATTGAAGCAAACCCCGAGAAAATTCGAGCCATTCAGGAGATGACCGCTCCAAAAATGATCAAAGAAGTTCAGCGCCTGACTAGAAAGTTGGCATCCCTAAATCATTTTATCTCAAGGTCGGTTGAACGATGTGTGCCTTTCTTTCAAGTTCTCAGGCAACCAAATAACTTCTGCTGGACAGCGGAGTGCCAACAGGCATTCAAGAAACTTAAAAACTATCTTGGCTCATCTCCATTGCTGGCAAAGCCCGAACTTGAAGAGAAATTATTCTTGTACTTGGCTGTCTCCCCAGTAGCTTTGGTGGCAGTCCTTGTCAAAGAGGAAACGAAGATGCAGCGATCCGTCTACTATGTGAGCCGGGTCTTGAGGGATGCGGAGATCAGATACTCAAGGTTAAAAAAACTGATTTACTCTCTTCTAATTGCTGTCCAAAAACTTCGATCTTATTTTCAAGAGCACACCATTACGGTCTTCACGGACCAACCAATAAAAGCAGTCCTGCACCGAGCAGACACTTCTGAGAGAATCGTAAAATGGGCAATCGAGCTCACAGAGTTTGATATCAACTATCGGCCCAGGCCATCGATCAAGGTCTAGATATTGATGGATTTTGTGTTAGAATGTACCATTCAAGTCGAACCCAAGCCTGAACAGAATGAGACCGGCGCCCTGCTATCGTAGCCGAATCTCCCCGAAGAAAGTGCTAACCTCTCCGAAGGCTTTTGGGCTATGCATGTGGATGGCTTATCCAACTCCACTAGAGCTGGTGCGGGACTGGTCTTAATTAGCCCTGAGGGAGTCGTCACCAAGTATGCACTGCGTTTCGAGTTTCCTACGACCAACAATGGGGCCGAATATGAAGCGTTGATCGTCGGATTAAAAATAGCGAAGAAATTAAAAGTAGATCAGCTTCAAGTCTTCAGTGATTTTCAGCTGGTGGTATGCTAAGTTAATGGCAGCTACGAGATGTGGGAGAACAGTATGGTGAGATACCTTGGGAAGGTGAAGGATTTAACCCCAGCCTTTGATAGTTTCGGCATCCGATAAATTTCAAGGGTGGAAAATGTCAGAGCCGATCTTCTCTCCAAGTTGGCCACTTTAGCCCCGGTCGAGCTTCCCAAAGAAGTATTCTTAGAGGTTCTAAAGTGCCCAACTATAGAGGAACCCCAGGTCATTCTGCACATGAAATTCGAGCCGAGCTGGATTGATCCGTTGATCGCCTACCTCAAGGAAGGGGTCCTTCCTCATGATCCGAAAGAAGCTCAAAAGCTCAGGAATCAGGCCTCCCACTACGTTTTACATGAAGGCAAGTTGTATAAGAGGTCATACTCCCTTCCGCTACTGAGATGTCTCCAACCTTCAGAGGTTGACCTTGCACTCTGGGAGGTGCACGAAGGACTCTGCGGAAGTTACATAGGAGCCAGGTCCCTATTGCAAAGACTACTTCGGCAAGGGCACTATTGGCCGACCTTGTTTCGCGATTCCATGGAGTATGTGAAAAAGTGCAATCGCTGTCAGAAGAACACAAACATACAAAGACAGCCAGCCTCCGAGCTTGCTTCGCTAAGTGCACCTTGGCCATTTGCGCAATGAGGAATAGACATACTTGGTCCATTTCCGACGGCATCCGGGCAGTGGAAGTTCCTCATAGTCGTGATCGACTATTTCACCAAGTGGGTCGAAGCCGAACCACTAGCGAAGATTACCAAAGCTAAGGTGCAAGACTTCGTCTGGAAGTCACTTGTCTATCAGTTCGGTCTGCCCCAAACCCTTATAACCGATAATGGGCGACAGTTCGCTGGGGTGAGGTTCGTCGAGTTCTGTGAAGGACTAAACATCTCCCATCGCTTCATATCGGTGGCTCACCCATAGGCCAATAGGGAAGCTGAGGTGACCAATCGGATCCTGCTACAAGGCATCAAGACAAGGCTCGATAGTGCAAAGGAAGCCTGGGTGGATGAACTCTATCACATCCTCTAGGCATACCGAATTACGCAAAGGCTGCCGACTGGGGAAACACCTTTCACCTTGGCCTTCGGCATGGAGGCAATTATCCCGATCGAACTTAAGCTCTCGTCTGCACGAGTTATGGGCTTCAACAAGCAGCTTAACCCCAAGGACCTCAGAGTTAACCTCGACCTGCTAGAAGAAAAAAGGAAGAAAGTCCGCATCCGGATGGCAGCCTACAGATGGAAGGTGGCCCAGTACTACAACTCAAGAGTTAGAGGTAAGACGTTCAGAGTGGGGGATCTAGTGCTTCGATGAGCCACCATCTCACAACCTCAGAGCCAAGGGAAGCTCACCCAAAATTAGGAAGGTCCGTATGAAGTGGTGGAGGTCGTCCGGCCCAAAATTTATCGTCTAAAGGAGCTTGGAGGAATAATGCTTCTCCGACCTTGAAATTCAGAAAATCTGAGGATGTATTATTAGTAAACTGCCTTTAATAAGACTCCTTCGTTTAGCATTATTATTTTCTGGTGCAAAAATTACATGATGACAGGAGAGAAACAAGTGAAAGTGGTTCGTTAGAAATAGGAGGAGAACCTCATCCTAATGCGAGCAAAGTCGAAGGCCTCGTTTCCTTTAGACGAGATGGAGGGAGAGGCCCTGACAATGGCCCTTACATGCCCCCATAGCCTGTTAGGAACAGGAGGAGAACCTCGTCCTAATGCGAGCAATGTCGAAGGCCTCGTTCACTTTAGACGAGATGGGAGGAGAGGCCCTGACAACGGCCCTTACGTGCCTCCATAGTCCGTTAGGAACAGGAGGAGAACCTCGTCCTAACGCGAGCAAAGTCGAAGGCCTTCGTTCACCATAGATGAGATGGAGGGAGAGGCCCTGATAATGGCCTCTTATGTGCCCCCACAGCCCGTTAGGAACAGGAGGAGAACCTTGTCCTAACACGAGCAATGTCGAAGGTCTCGTTCACTTTAGACGAGATGGGGGAGAGGTCCTGATGCTAATGTGAGCAAAGTCCAAGTCCGAGCTTCCGAAGTCTATAGGAGATAGGATCTCCATCAACTTCGGCCGTAAGATGAGATCTCTCCCGAGGTAACCTCTGGGGCAGGAGATATGATCCCCCGAACTTCAACTTCAATGGTGCGGAGCCCGAAAAAGGACTTCGGCAGTCGCCTATTTTGGTACTCCCTTCCTTCGAATTTCAAACTCAAAAGTGGAGGAACTATTGTTAGGAGATAAACCCTGCTCTCATCGAAGTCAAATCAGTTGCTCAGCCGACAATGCAATCGGTAGTCATGAAAAAGCTTCAGCAGACTAGCCGAGCTCCTTAGCGGTCGAGCTTCTTGCGGACTCCTCCAGCGGTCAGACTTCTACGAAAGTCAGACTCCTTCAGCGATCGGGCTTCTATGGAAGCCGAACTTCTTGCAGACTCCTTCCAACGGTTGGGCTTCTACAGAAGTCGGACTTCTTGCGGACTCCTCCGACGGTCAGACTTCTACGAAAGCTGGACTCCTTGCGGACTTTTTCCTCCACTGGTCCAGCGCCAGGCTTCTATGAAAGTCGAACTTCTTATGGACTCCTCCAGCGGTCGAGCTTCCGTAGGACTCCTTCAATGGTCGGGCTGGAAGCCAGACTCCTTGTGGACTCCTCCAACGATCGGACTTCTACGAAAGTCGGACTCCTTGTGGACTACTCCAGAGGTCGGGCTTCTACGAAAGTCAAACCCCTTGCGGACTCCTCTAGCGGTCGAACTTCTACGAAAGTCGGACTCCTTGCGGACTTCTCCAGTGGTCGAACTCCTTAGTGGTCGAACTTCTACGGAAGTCAAACTTCTTACAGACTATCGACGGATTCCTGCAGGCGATCCCACTACTAAACGGTTACACGACAATAACAATCGGCATTTATCAAGTCAATAACGATCGACATTTATCAAGTCAATAACGATCGGCATTAATCAGGACAGTTACGACAATCATTAATCAAGGCAGTTACAATAAGCTTCGCCTATAAAAAGGATCCTCCAGATATGCTGAGGTCAGGTTCTAAAACTCTTCTCTCCTCCTTGAAACTCTATTGAACTCCATACTGAGCACTCCATTTCTGTTGGCCAGAGCTAACTTGAGCGTCGGAGGGTCCTACCGGAGCCACCCCCATCGGCTCTAGATGGAACATTATTTTGTAGGTCATCGGCGGCGACCTAATCCTCCTCCACTCTAGTTCAATTCGACGTAAACCAGTTTCTACACCAACAAGAATCATGGGTCTTTAAGCCAAAATCAAGCTGTAGCGAAGGCCAAGACCAATTCGAAGCAAGGATCATAATGAGCCGAAGTAAAGATCGAAGCTGATCTCCTAAATCCAAGCTCAGAATGCTAAAATAAATAGAAATCCAAGCTCAGAAGACCAAAATCATCAAAAATCTAAGGTCAAGCTGAACACCAATCCGAGGTCAAGCTCAAGGCCAATCTGAAGAAAAATCAGGCTAATCTAAAGCACAAAACAAGCCCAAACTGAGGCAAAGCCTAGTTTAAACTAAGACAAATAATAGAGGAGTCAAGCAGAACTCAAAAGCTCCTAAACATAGCTTACAACACTCATGCTAAAAAGTTTTTCAGACCCCATCTATTATTCCATACCTTTCTTTTTGTAAAACAACAGGTTTTCAAGCATTTAAGCTAAAGTGGAGATCAAACCAAGGCCACCAAGATGAGGTGAGGACCAAGATCAGGCTTATGTCATTGGAGAGAACCTCTGAAAACTAGACTCAAAGGGTCACATCACCAAAAGGCTGAGGTCAGCAAAAATTTTAGCATCAACGGCCTATGATTGGTCTTAGCTTCAATGGCCTTCAATTGGCTTTGATTCGAAATGGCCTTTAATCAGCCTCAGCTTCCATGGCCTTGAATTGGCCTTGGTCCAAAACAACCTTTGATCAACCTAAGTGTAAATGGGCTTTGATCGGCCTTAGCTTCAACGGCCTTCAATCGGCCTTGGTCCAAAATGGCCTTTGATCGGCCTAAGCGTAAACGACCTTTGATCGGCCTCAGCTTTAACGGCCTTTAATCAGTCTAAGCATAAATGGCCTTTGATCGGTCTCAGCTTTCACAGCCTTCAATCAACCTTGGTCCAAAATGGCCTTTGACCGACCTAAGCGTAAATAGCATTTGATCAGCCTCAACTTCAATGGCCTTCAATCATCCTTGGTCCAAAATGGCCTTTGACCAGCCTAAGCATAAACGGCCTTTGATCGGCCTTAGCTTTAATGGCCTTCAATCGGCCTTGGTCCAAAATGGCATTTGATCGGCCTAAGCGTAAATGGCCTTTGATCGGTCTAAGTGTAAACGACCTTTGATCGGCCTCAGCTTCCACGGCCTTGGTCCAAAATGACCTTTGATTGGCTTAAGCATAAACGGCCTTTGATCGGCCTTAGCTTCAACGACCTTCAATCGGCCTTGGTCCAAAATGGTTTTTGATTGGTCTAAGCGTAAATAGCCTTTGATCGATCTCAGTTTCAATAGCCTTCAATCGACCTTGGTTCAAAATGGCCTTTGATCGGCCTCAGCTTCAACGGCCTTCAATTGATCTTGGTTTAAAATAGCCTTTGATTAGCCTCAGCTTCAACGGCCGTCAATTGGCCTTTGATCGGCCTCAGCTTCAATGGCCTTCAATCGGCTTTGGTTCAAAACAGCCTTTGATCGACCTAAGCCTCAATGGTTTATGATCGGCCTCAACTTCAATGGCCTTGGTTCAAAATGGCCTTTGATCGGCCTAAGCATCAACAATGTATAATCGATCAAAGCTAAAATGGCCTAAAATCAGCCTAAGCCTCAATAGCTTATGATCGGCTTAAATCAAAGGGCTTTAGATCGGCTCAAAGTTTAAGCTTTTTTTTTACCTGCTTTTGCCGCCTGCATTAAATAAATACCAGATGCCTTAAAGGGATGCATAGATAGATGTCCCTAGGCCTGAGGCATCATGTCAACAATACTTCTTTCATCTGATTCTCAGACTCAGGAGTAGGGGGTAATGTTATAGAGGTATTTTTGATGCCTCAGATTCATATCTTGCTGAGAAGAACTATGGAAGAGCTATAATCTATTGCTATAAGCTATTCGAGGTATGGGATGAGCCATCCGAGCTGAGACTATATATATGATGAGCTAAAGATTCTACTTGGGTTCCACCCATCATGTTGTCTACCTTGACACCTTAATTAATGGCCTCCTGACTCATATGGCAACCACCTATGCAATGTAGAAAAGGATAGCTCCTAATTGACAATTCAAGCAATTAATAGGTGGGATCCTCGTGTATCATGAGGTGACACCCTCATCCAACTTTTGAAGGAAAAAAGGATATTTTAATCCTCTAATCTCGTGGAGCAAATATCTCGTCCATAATAGCACGATTAACGGTTTCAGACTTGCGAAACTACACGTTCCTACAATATTTCTCCTCTATAAATATCACAAACCCCGAGGACTCAGGTAAGCAAGAAATCCTTCTCAGAGAACCTATTGTTGCTTGATCGTTCTCTACTGATTTGAGCAACGGAGTGTCCTCATCGGAGTTAAATCCTCTGATCTGAACTTTATTTTGTAGGTCACTCTAGCATCCCTACGAGAAGCCAACCGCTCCATCCCGAGGCGAACCATTTTCAGCAACAATAATATATATATATATATATTTGATAGGAAAAAATATTAATCATCTAGCCAAGCATAGACCAGATCTACCTAAAAATTTTAGGAAAATACTTTTTACAGCGCCCGTGGGGATCCATGAGTGCACGGGCTCGGACGCAAAAAAAAAAAAATAAATTATGGAGCTTTGTGTAGTTTTTGCATCCGGGCCCATGCACTTACGAATCACCGTGGACCATTCACAGAGTTACATCATCCATGGTGTAGAAAGTATTTTTCGTAACTTTATAATTAGTAAGATTTATGGATCCTCCATGGTGCCGCAACTTCTTATGGGCCTTAATATTTACAGCATTGTACAAGTGTTAGATTGGTTTGATGGAGGGTTCCTTTATGATGTGTGATGTATTCATGGCTTACCATTAACGAAGAATGAATGGTCATCAAACAATGTGCACTGTGTATATAGCATAGTCCTTATCCGTGCGCATGCATTATTTAATAGTCATCTATTTTCGTTGGCAACCATTCACGAGTGCATCGCACTCCCGGTGCAATGTGTGTACCATAAATAATCTATACTCTTGGTTAGATCAAACTAACTAGCCAAGCTCAATCCAAAAAGATAAAAAAATAAAAAATAATAACTTGATCCAAACCTAATGGCATGATTGAGACTTCTGATTAAAATTTTGTTATCAGATTTTCTCTACAAAAAGATTTTTTATTATTGTCACTTGTATCTTCTAGCTTCAATAACTATATAATGCTAGTGCCATGAGTTCAAATTTTCAATAATTATAATATTAATGCACAATATATATATATATATATATATATATATATATATATATATATATATATATATATATATATATATATATATTATGGCTTAAAATAGTTTCACATAATAGAAATCACAACTTGATAGGTGGACAAATGAGTTGCTTTGCTTGGTGGAGCTGGAGGAGTGTAGCACAGCTTTGGAGTTAATTTGCAACCACAAAAATGATCATAAGATCATTAGAACGTATCTAGCCAGGGACCCTCAAATGCTTAGGTTAGACACAATTTTGATAGAAAATAGGAGATATTGGGGATAAACCCCGCTTCCGCCGAAGTCCAGCCTGGTGTTTAGCCTAATGCAGCTGGTAATAATGGAAGAGCTTCGATCAAAAATTCTCTCCCCAGTAGCCAAGCTTTTTCTAGCAGTCAAACTCATTCAGTGACTGAACTCCTCCAGCTGGACTCTGAACCCAATTGAACTCTCCCAGTGGCCGAACTTCTTTCGAACTCCTCTAGTTGTCGAGCTTCTATGGGAGCCGAACTCCTTTCGAACTCCTCCAGCAGTCAGACTTCTACGAAAGCCGAACTCCTTTCGGACTCCTCCAGTAGTCGGGCTTCTATGGGAGTTGAACTCCTTCCGAACTTCTCTAGTTATCGAACTTCTACGAAAGCCAAATTTCTTCCGAACTTCTTCAGCAGTCGAGCTTCTATGGGAGCCGAACTCCTTCTGGACTCCTCCAGCAGTCGGACTTCTACGGGAGCCAAACTTCTTTCGGACTCCTCCAACAGTCGGCTTCTACGAAAGCTGAACTCTTTTCGAACTCCTCCAGCAGTCGGACTTCTATGGAAGCCAAAATCCTTCCGGACCATTCCTTCAAATGGATTCTTATAGATGATCCCACTATTGAATGGTTACAATTATCATTTATCAGGACAATCATGATTATCATTTATTAGGATAATTATGATTGTCATTTATCAGGACAATCATGATTGTCATTTATTAAGACGGTTACGATGGTCATTTATCAGGATAGTTATAACAAGCTCCATTTATAAAAAGGGACCCTCTAGATATATTTTCTCTATGCTTTCTTCTCCTTTTCGAAACTCTGCCGAACTTTTCTCTGAGTACTTCATTTCTGTTGGTCAGAAGAGCTAATTTGACCATCGGAGGATCCTACTAGAGCCACCACCATCGACTTTAGATGGAACTTTATTTTGCAGGTCACCGATGGTGACCTCATCTTCCTCGACTCCAGCTTGATCCGGCGTCAATCAAATTCTGCACCAACAAAATTGATGCTAGAGGAAGGGTCTTCTATTTTTGAGGTTTTCTTGATCTTAAAGGAGTGCTCAGCAGCGATCTAGAGTTCTTTCTCGAAAAAGTGCCTTTCAGGAAAGCTTCGACCCAGCGATCAACAGTCTCTGCAGCCAGATCCCGTCTAGATACATCTATTCCCACTCCATCTCTAGTAACTCAAGCTCCACCTACAGCTATGGTGGATGCGGAGTAATTCAAATTACTAGTCCAACAAGTTTGCGGTCTTACGGAGGCAGTACAGGCCGTACATCGACAAGCTCTGACGCAAATTCGATTGGAGCAGGCTCTTCCGGAGCCCCATGATCCGGTTGGGGGATGGCCAACTTGGACTAGCCGACCGGTGACCTCCGACAAAAGAAAATAGAGGGTGGAGAGCCATTGCTCGGACCATGATTTAACCCCTGGGGAAGCTTTACTCCCATCTCACCAAAAAACTCTGGAGATCAATGATCGTAAAGATCTCCTGAATTAAAGGCTCCAAAAAATGAGCCGACGGATTGAAGAACTCTACTACGTTGCCCCGGCTCTCCATGATGATGTTTGCACTGATCCCTCTTTCTCTTTCCAAATTATGCAAGAGTTCGTTCCACCGAACTTCAAGCTTTTTCAACTTAAAACCTACAACGGAACCTCTGACCCAATCAATCACCTGAAAGCCTTTCGGACCATGATACTGCTCCATGGCACGTCAGATGCCATATTATGCCGAGCCTTTCCATCTACCTTAAAGGGAGCAACAAAAAACTGGTACTCAACATTGAAGCCGGATACGATCTTCTTCTTTGACCAGATGAGCCATCAGTTTGTGGCTCACTTCATCAGTAGCCGACGTCTCCATTGAGGTTTAGATTTCCTGATCAATATTAAGCAAGAGGAAAAATCTATCCAGGCTTATGTCACTCGATTTAATGCTGTTGCATTAGAGGTTTGAAATCTAGACCAGTCTATTACGATGGCCACACTCTAGGGCGGCCTTCGGAAGAACGATTTGCTATTCTTCCTAGAGAAGAAGTATCTCAGAAATTTTGCCACTCTGCTAGATCGGGCTAAGGGATATGCCCGTGCAGAAGAAGCCTTCAAGTTGAAGAACGAAGAAGCCGCAGGAGAACGATGGGCGGACGAGTCTAATAGACCCATCGCTGAAGGAGGATCGAATGAAGTTCAACCATGCTCAAAGATTCCTCTCGGGTGCAAGCGAGATTGAACTCCTTCTCGAGCTTGTCATCAAAGAAGCCCCGACAGAAGGGTACGAAGAAGTTCTCCCCATGAAAGATTCCACAACTACGCCCTCCTTAATGCTCCTAAAACTCAAGTTCTGATGAAAATTAAGAATCAACTTCCAAGATCGGAAGAATTGTGATCTCCCTCAAAGAAGCGCAATTAAAGCAAGTACTGCCTTTACCATCGTGACCATGGCTATGATACTGAAGAATGCATTCAGCTCCGAGATGAAATCGAGGAGCTCATCAAGAGGGGCTGGCTGGGTTGATTTCTCAGATGCCAGCCTAAAATGGGAGAGGATCGGCCAAGGGCACTGCCGTAGCCAGAACCATCAATGACGGAGGAACAACAAGGAGCTCGACCGCCTGCCGGCATCATCAATGCTACCTTTGAGGGGGCTTGGTACTTCGGCGACCTACCATCTCTAAGCCTCAAAGCTAGGGAAGGTTGTTTGACATGAAACTTACCGCTTAAAGGAGCTCAAAGGAACAATGCTCCTACGACCTTAGAATTCAAAAAATCTGAGGATGTACTATCCATAATTTTCCTTCAATAAAACTCTTCTATTTTAATGTTTTGGTTTCTTGGTGCAAAAACTATATGATGATAAGGAAGAAGCGATTAATAGTGGTCCGTTAGGAATAGAAGGAGAGCCTCGTCCTAACGTGAGCAAAGTCGAAGGTCTTGCCCCGACGATGGCCCCATTATGCCGAGCAACAATCTCGGCTAGAGATAAGATCTCTTCCAAGCGTCCAAGTCTACGCCAATAGGAGATAGGATCTCCTTCAACCTTGGTTGGAGATAAGATCTCTTCCGAGCGTCCAAATCAACCTCAGCTAGAGATAAGATCTCTTTCAAGCGTCCAAGTCAACCTCGGCTAGAGATAAGATCTCTCCCGAGCATCCAAGTCTATGCCAACAGGAGATAAGATCTCCTTCAACCTCGGCTAGAGATAAGATCTCTCCCGAGCATCCAAGTCAACCTCGACTAGAGATAAGATCTCTCCCGAGCATCCAAGTCTATACCAACAGAGAGATTTTTTTTAACCTCGGCTAGAGATAAGATCTCTCTCGAGATCCAACTTCAACCTCGGCTAGAGATAAGATCTCTCTCGAGCTTCAAGTCTACCTCAATAGGAGATAAGATCTCCTTCAACCTCGGCTAGAGATAAGATCTCTCTCGAGCTTCAACTTCAACCTCGGTTAGAGATAAGATCTCTTTCGAGCTTCCAAGTCTACGTCAATCGGAGATAAGATCTCTTGAGCTCAACTTCAACCTCGGCTAGAGATAAGATCTCTCTCAAGCTTCCAAGTCTACGTCAACCGAAGATCCAACCAGAGATAAGATCTCTCTCGAGCTTTTAAGTCTACGTCAACCGGAGATAGGATCTCCCTCAAACTCCAACTTCAATCTCGACTAGAGATAAGATCTCTCTCGAGCTCCAACTTCAACCTCGGCTAGAGATAAGATCTCTCTCGAGCTTTCAAGTCTATGTCAACCAAAGATAAGATCTCCCCCAAGCTCCAACTTCAACCTCAACTGGAGATAAGATCTCCCCCAAGCTCCAACTTCAATCTCGGCTGGAGATAGGATCCCTCCGAGTCTCAACTTCAACGTCAACCTCGATTGAAGATAAGATCTTCCTTGAGCTTTGACTTCAACGTCAACCTTAGCTGTAGATAAGATCTCCTCCGAGCTTCAACCTGAACTGGTGCAGAGCCCTGAAGAGAACTTCGGCAGTCATCCTTTTTGTACTCCCTTCCTTCGAGTTTTGAGCTTGGGAGTGGGGGGACTATTGTTGGGGATAAACCCCACTCCTGCCAAAGTCCAGCCTAGTGCTTAGCCTAATGCAGCTGGTAATCACGGAAGAGTTTCGATCGAAAATTCTCTTCCCAGCGGTCGAACTCATTCAATAGACGAACTTCTCTAGCTGGACTCCGAACCCAATCGAGCTCCTCTAGCGGTCGAACTCCTTCTGGACTCCTCCAGTTGTCGGACTTCTACGGAAGCTGAACTCCTTTCGGACTCTTCCAGCAGTCGGACTTCTATGAAAGCCGAACTCCTTCTGGACTTCTTCAGCAGTCGAACTTCTATGGAAGCCGAACTCCTTCCTGACTGTTCCTTCAGATGAATTTTTACAGACGATTCCACTACTGAACGATTACAATTATCATTTATCAGGACAATCATGATTATCATTTATTAGGATAATTATGATTATCATTTATTAGGATAATCATGATTATCATTTATCAAGACGGTTATGATGGTCATTTATTAGGACAGTTACAACAAGCTCCGTCTATAAAAAGGGACCCTCTAGATACGTTTTCTCTATGCTTTCTTCTCCTTCCTGAAACTCTATCGAACTCCTCTCTGAGTACTTTATTTCTATTAGTCAGAAGAGCTAATTTAACCGTCAGAGGGTCCTACCGGAACCACCATCACTGACTTTGAATGAAATTTTGTTTTGCAGATCACCGACGGCGACCTCGTCTTCCTCGACTCCAGCTTGATCTGGTGTCAACCAAATTCTACACCAATAGGAGAGATGAAAAAGAGATATAAGAAGAGTACAGCGTTGGAAGTTTTTTTTGTAATACCGAAGGATCTTTTGTGCTTGATATTTATAAAGAAGAATATATGAATTTGCATGATTATGGTTGCAAGATTCGTACAATTGAGCTCTTTTTTGATCAGAGAGGTGACAATATTCCTTTTTAGGTGTGTTCTGATTGAGCACTTCGATTATCTGCTTTTCGGTTATGATATTCCTTTTTGGAGGGATTGAGATTGTATTGAGTTTCAACCGATCACTGATTATATGAAGATTTGATTGGCTATTCATCTCGTTGGACATGCATTGCATTGGCGAGTGGAGCCATCAGAAAAGATTTTTGGAATGATCGACCCGAGACATTGATTTGCCCCCGACTTCAGAGACCAAGCCATACTTGGTCAACTGAGGAAGTAGTTAAACCATTCATCGAGTGAGCTAGTCAAGCAAAATTTGAGCTGTCAGATCAACTTTGGTGCTTCTAAAAATTACATTTAATAATAGATATGATTTATATAGAGTTAGTTTTGCTTCCAAAGCGTCATGCATGCGGACAAAATTTTTACTGCTACGTACCATTTTTCCTTCTCATGATTTGGAGAAGGATAGATGCACAAAAACCCACAACTCTGGAAGGCTGAGCCTAGATGTTGTAGTTAGTAGTGGACAATTGAATGAGCGATGAGATTGGCATTGTTTGAGGTTTTATGTAAGGAGCGGAAGCTTGAGGCGATTCCTCCAACTTTGCTATCATCCTTCTATCTCTTGGAGCTATCTATATGATGGAAGTTTTGACCCATTGTCTTCTTCCTTTCTCCATTCTTCCTCTAACATCACTATGAAGGCGAAGGGTGAAGCAGAGGATAGCTTCTTGAGCTAGGTGATCTTGCTGAATTGAATCTTCTTGACCTTCTTCACAATCATCAGCTCCATAGCACCCAGTGCAATTGGATCTTCTTCATGCTTGTACTGCAAAATTGTCATGCTACTTTTTGAAGGAACCAGATTTAAATTTTCATGGTTAGATCTTGAAACTTTTTTAGATCTAGACAGCGGAAGATAGAAATTAATCAAAATTAATTCATAAAATATAGAAAATTTCTAGATCTAAGATTCTATTATATGATTATAGCATGTGATAAATTAAAAATTAAAAATTATTAAAAAAATAAAAGATATGTTGATCACATCAATATGAATCTACACTAGATCTATTATAAGTATGTAATATAGGATCAGATCCATATTATCTGTGCAAGTTAGACATTCTAACTTCCTGATCCGGACTTGAGGATGAAACTCCAAGCCGCACACATGTTCGATCTCTAAGAGATGTCTACACGAGTCCACAATTTTGATCAGAAGTCTGATCTTCAAAAATCAACACAGTATGCTGCTGATCCCTCTTCGACGATCGATCTGGTGATCCCTTCTTCAAGATTTGGACTTTCCAAAGATTAGAAGGAAGAGAAGAGACTTTAGATATGAGACATTCTCAAATATAAATCTCAAAGATGGAGGAAAAGGAATAAACAGAAGAAACCCTAGAAGAAGACCCTCTTCTTCATCTTTCTTCTCTCACCTAGACACCTAGATTGTTGTCTATGAAAATCCAATGTCCAAGAGGTTTTTACCTCTGATTTTCACACACCCAAAACCTCTCTCAATGGTCTAGAATCCACAAAAAAATTAGACCAAAATTCATTTTAAATAATAAGATATGGGGGAGTCATTGTTTAGGTTAAATACCTAGACAAGGAATGTCCAAAATAGGCAATACATGGGACGCCCAACACTTGGGCGTGTTGGGTTTGATCGACATAGCAGAAGCATTGAATTTCAAAAATTTAGTCTATCAAACCCAAAAACCCTAAGATCGATCTTGATGTAATTCAATCATATATATGCTTCAGGTATAAAATTAAATAATATACCTTTAATAATCTGATTTGGTGATGATTTGTTTCCACGAAGCACCCACGTGTTTGTCCTCCAACGATGATCCACACGGGAATTGGGTTCAAGAATAATCCTTCTTGAATCCTTCCTTACTGAATTCTGTACTAGAATTTCTTGACCTTACTTCTATTTTCTTCCCTCTAATTTATTTTTTTTATTTTCTCTCTTAGCCTTCTTAAATAATCTTCCTAATTCTTGTCTTAATTAAGACTCCTTGTATTGGATAAGACCTTATCTAAAGAAAAACTTCTTGTCTTACCAATACCTTGTCTAAAAGAAAGGGAGGAAGAATTTTAAGACAAGCTTCTGACATTGGAATGCCTGACACCTTCATCCGTATCCTATCTATAGATCCAGATGAGGCACCAATAGCATCCATTCCTAAGCCCTTATCAGCCATTGAAAAGTCTTATCAAGGGGCCAGATAAGTTCCTTAAAGCAGAAGGAGTCTTGGAGGCATGAAAAAATTGATTTCTGCCTCCGAAACATCGTATATACATCGTTCTCATATTAATTCCGAATTTCATCTGATTTATTCCAATTTTTTTTTGACTTTTCTTCTGATATGGAATGGATAAGGGAGAGAGAGTCCCAAAGTAGGCGCGTATTGGAGTGCCTTCAAGTAGAAGGACTCTTAGGCGCTAATATTCTGAAACTACATGATGTTTCACGTAGTATTCCCAGGAGATAAAGTCCTACGCCCATAAGACTTTGATCAGTCAATAATTGTAGGTGCCTTATGAGAGAGAAACTCTACAAAAGGGTATTGACCTAGTCAATACCCCAGAGCAGAAGGACTTTAGGTCCTCTTATGCACCATATTAAATTCATGCGCCACATATTATGGCGCCAACCATGAGAGAGAGTCCCATGCCCCTTGGACTCTTCCAAAATGAGTCCATATTAAATTTAGATAATGCCACGTGGCAAATATCTAATGGCCAACCATTTTGACTTAACCAAAATTCAGATTAAAATAAAATTGGTTAGCCAAAACTGCAAGAATTTGAGCCAAAACTGATTTGACAAGGAATTAGGTTAGCCAATATGTGCTAGCTTGTCAATTAGCCATCCAATTAGGATCCAATGATCCTAAAATTAATTCTTGACCAGTTCCTTTATGTGTATGATCCATTGAGCTCCACATCTAGCCAGCAGTAGGCTCGGGTGCATTTTATTCTAATCTGATTGAACTCAATCTCAATCAATTAGGGATAATGCCAACCCGATTTCATCAATTAGAAGAACCATCTAATTGAGGATTGAATTAATCTCATTAATTCAATCAAACCCACAAGTCAAGATTGACATCTAGCAATGTATCATGACTATTCGAAAGATGTGAAATTTGGTGAAAATACCAAAAACATTCTTCAGTGGCAAGTTTCCGTGCAATTCATTCCCTTGATAATCCTACATCCCGAATATGTTTATGAGTATGGATAAATGTCAAACTCAAATACATATTCATATTGATTCTCCATCAATTAATGATAATTCTAATGAATGATTAGAAGCCCTATCCAATCTTTATTCTGCTCTGGCCAAAGTCTTATTAACTTATCAATTGAAGAGAATTCATAGGATGTCATCTCCTCTTACTAGGAGTGAACGATTCCTTGTTGACCTACTCATAACTTTCATATATACTTGACCATATCCAGAATACCCCATTCATGACTGAATATCATGACTGAGTAAGAACCAAAAATATGGGCTTATGTGCATAAGGTACCATGGTGATCTCAGATCCAAGGATCACTTCCATAACTCCTACTTAGAGAACCATCTTCTGACATATAAGTAAGATTTCATAAGATGTTTTCTTTAGCGAGTCAATTTGGTGAACTCATTTCTCGATGAGCATCCACATCCTTATATTAGTGTCCCCATACAAGTGGCTTGTGAGATCTACTATCCTCTCCATTAAGCATACAAAGAATGTGCCAGTCTTTCCAGAACATTGATTCCCGACTCAATGTTCCTATGACTAGGAATGTTTAAAATTAGGATTTTAGGATTTTAGGTCTCACAGGCATGACCCATTCATATCCCCTAAAATCATTTCTCTAATCTTTGGGGTTCATCATAATCTTTAAGTATAAAAGATGCAACTGGAATGATCAATCAAATATCTCAATTTATTAATATCAGAATAAATGTCATTACATGAGTTGAGGATTATACAGAAAAGTCCCATCACACCATATATGTGATTGGCTTGTAGGATACTTATTCTTTCAATCTTCCACTTGCACTAAAGCCAATCATCCTTATATCTCAAATCCATACAATTGAGATGGTGATCAAACAGTTGCTGAGGTAAGACCTTAGTGAATGGATCTACTATATTGTTCTTAATATCTACTCATTTTATTACAACATCTTATCTTACGATAATCTCTCAAATGAGGTGGAACCATCTGAGGATGTATTTTGATCTATGATGAGACCTTGGTTCCTTAGCTTGGATTACTGCACCAGTATTGTCACAATAAAGTGGTACTAATCATTCTATCTCAGGAACTACTCCTAGATCATCGATGAATTTCTTCATCCAGACAGCTTCTTTGGTAGCTTTACTAGCAGCAATGTATTCTGCCTCTATTGTTGAGTCAGCTACAGTCTACTATTTTGAACCTTTTCAACTCACTGCATCTCCATTTAAGGTGAACACATATCCTGATATCTACTTGCTATCATCTGGGTTTGACTGAAAACTAAAATCAGTATAACCTTCTAGTTTCAACTTTGACCCTCCATAAACTAGAAAAAATATCTTTAGTTCTTCATAGATACTTAAGAATATTTTTCACAGCTTTCTAATGATCTTTTCCTGGATCAGCTTGATATTTACTGACTATGCCTAAAGCATAAGTCACATCAGGTCTGGTACATAACATGGCATACATAATAGATCCTACTGCCGAAGCATAAGGGATCGATTTCATTCTTTCTCTTTTTTCTGATGTCTTGGGAGACATTTTCTTAGAGAAACGTATGCCTTGACTTATGGACAAGTAACCTCTTTTACTTCCCTCCATGTTGAATCTCTTCAACACTAAGTCAATATACCTAGATTGGAAAAAGCCTAGCATCCTATTAGATCAATCTCTATAGATCTTTATTCCAAGAATATAGGACGCTTCACCTAAATCTTTCATGGAAAACTTATTTGATAGCCAAGTCTTAACTGATTGGAGCATTCGGACATCATTTTCAATAAGTAATATGTCATTGATATATAAAACTAAGAAGACTATGGCACTCTCAGTAGCCTTCTAATATACATGGTTCATCCATATTTTTTATGAAGCCAAACTCTTTGAATGTCATATCAAATCGGATGTGCCAACTCCTCGAAGCCTATTTTCATCCATAAATGGATATTTTAAGCCTGCAAACTTGATTTGATCTAGCACTAGAGACGAACCCTTCTGGCTGAGTCATATAGACCTCTTTCTCAAGGTTACCATTAAGGAAAGCAATCTTGACATCCATCTACCAGATTTCATAATCATAGTATGCTGCTATAGTAATTAAAATCCTTATAGACTTTAGCATAGCCACTAGCGAAAAGGTTTCATCATAATCAATTTCTTGTTTTTGTCCGAAATCTTTTGCCACCAACCTAACCTTGTAGGTTTCAATTTGGCCATCTGCTCTGATCTTCTTCTTGAGACCCATTTGCATCCTATAGGGCTTATACCCTCTGATGCATCAACCAAAATCCAAACTTGGTTGGAATACATAGAGTCCATTTTAGATTTCATTGCCTCTAGCCACTTATCAGAGTCTTTACTCATGATGGCTTTAGAATAGGTCAATGGATCATCATCTTGAATGATATTTGCCTCATTATTATTCCCTATGATGAAACCATATCTTAGAGGTGCATGATGCACTATCTCTGACTTACGGGGAGGAGGTGTATATTGTGGATATACCTCATCCTTGGATATTTCTGGTTGAGTATTTTCATTTATTATTTTTAGAATATTTTGTAGGTCCTGAACTTCTTTAAGTTCAATATTTCTCCCATTGCCCTCTTCTTGGATGAACTCCTTTTCCAAGAATATGGCATGCCTACTAACAATTATATTTTGTTCAGTAGGATGGTAGAAATAATATCCTTTAGTTTCTTTAAGATATCCTACAAATAAATATTTGTCTGCCCTTACGCTAAGCTTATGTCCAAAATTATTCCTAACATTAGCAGGATAGCTCCATATCTTAAGATGCTTAAGATTAGGCTTTCTTCCATTCCATATTTTATATGGAGTGCTAGGGACAGACTTAGAAGGCACCCTATTAAGAATATATGTAGCAATTTCTAGGGCATACCTCCAAAAAGATATTTCAGCATAGCACATCATGGACCATACCATTTCCATAAGCATAGGATTCCTCCTTTCTGCTGCAACATTTAATTATGGCATGTTGGGGATAAACTCGATCCTGCCAAAGTTCGGCTGGATGCTTGATCTCAGAAGGATCCCATCCAGTAGCAGCCTCTATTAAACCTCGGGCATCCTCCAGCAGCTGAACTCCTTTCAAACTTCTCCTTCAGCCAGACGACTCCAACAGTCGACTCCTTCCAAACTTCTCCTTCAGCCAGACTCCTCCAATGGTCGAACTCCTTCCAGACTTCTTCTTTAGCCAGACTCCTCTCAAACTTTTTCTTCAGTCGGACTCGTCCAACGGTCGAACTCCTTCCAAAATTCTCCTTCAGTCGGACTCCTCTAGCAGTTGAACTCCTTTCGAACTTCTTCTTCAGCCAGACTTCTCCTCAGTCAGACTCCTCTAATAGTCGGACTCCTCCTAAACTTCTTCTTCAGCTAGACTCCTCCCCCCAGACTCCTTCCAGACTCCTCCAACAGTTGGACTCCTCTCGAACTTCTTCTTCAGTCAGACTCCTTCCCTAGCTAGACTCCTCCAACAATTGAACTCCCTCCTGAACTTTTCTTTCAGCCAAACTCCTCCAACAGTTGGACTCCTCTTGAACTTCTCCTTCAGCCAGACTCCTTCCCCAGCTAGACTCCTCCAACAGTTGAACTCCTCCTGAACTTCTCCTTCATCCAGACTCCAATAGTCGGACTCCTTCCGAACTTCTCCTTCAACCAGACTCCTCCAACAGTTGAACTCCTTCCGGGCTTCTCCTTTAGCCAGATTCCTCCAATGATCGAACTCCTTCTAGACTTCTTCTTCAGTCAAACTCCTCCAATAGTTGAACTCCTTCCGAACTTCTTCTTCAACCAAACTCCACCTTCGATCGAACTCCTCCAATAGTCGAACTCCTATCAGACTTTTCTTCAGCCGAACTCTACCAACAGTCGAACTCCTCCCAAATTTTTTCTTCAGACAGGCTCCTTCAAATAGCTAAACTTCCTCCAAACTCCATCCAGCAATCTTAGAGGACCTCAGCACTCATCCTCGATATAGTCAAAAGAACCATCAATCTCTTCCATCCGAGCTTCGATCGTTGGATCCTGATGGGTTCACACATCACAACAACAAACACTATCCTCTGTAACAAACTCCACGTGGCCCTGAATGACCTACTACCAAATGATTACGGCTGTCACTATCAGTTTGTTATAGGATCCGTCCATATAAGGAACCCTCCAGATATGCTTTCGAAAAAAAAAGCTCTCCTTCTCTTCCTCAAAACTCTGCTAGAATTTTTTTATGTATTCCATTTCTGTTGGCTGAAAGAGTTGATTTGATCATCGAAGGATCTTATCGGAGCCACCACCCCAGACTCCGAACAAGACTTATTTTGTAGGTCCCGATGGCAACCTCATCCTCTCTAAATCTAGCTTTGACTCCGACGATGATCAAATTTTGCATCAATAGGATTGGCGCTAGAAGGAGGGCCTTAAGTTATTGAGGTTCTCTTATTTTTGAAGGAATACATGGTGGAGATCCCTCTTCATCCCAGTTAGAGTCCTACTTTTTCTCTCGACCTCTCGAGGATGCTCCCTAAAAAGGCTTCAACCTGATGGTCAATCATCTCCGTGGCCAGATCTCATCCATATCTTCCTGCCCCTATTTTGTCTCCTGCATCTAAAGCCCCACTGCCTACGACGGTGGATACGATGTAGTTCGACCTACTGGTCCAGTAGGTTCGCAGCCTCATTGAAGCAGTGCAGGCCATGCGGTAGCAGCAGCCATCTCTAGCACCATCTCGATCAAAGCAGGTTTCTCGAAAGCCAAAGAACTCGATCTAGGGGTGGCCGACTTGGGTCAGTCGGCCGACGATCCTCGAAAAAGGCAAGTAGAGGATAGAGAGCCCTTGCTCGGACCATGACTCAACCTTGGGGGAGCTTTGCTCTCGTTTCATCAAAAAATCCTAGAGATCAACGATCGTAAAGATCTTCTAGATCAAAGGCTTCAGAAAATGAGCCAATGAATTAAAGAACTCCATCATGCTCCCTTCTCCCACAGTAACAATATTTGCACTGATCCTCCTTTTTCTCAGAAGATTATGCAGGAACCAATCCCACCAAATTTCAAACTTCCTCAGTTTGAGAGTTACAATGGGACCACCGATTTGGTCGACCATCTGAAGGCCTTTCGGATAATGATGCTACTCCACAGCATGCCAAACGCTATTTTATGCCGGCCTTTTCCGTCCACCCTCAAGGGAGCCATTAGGAACTAGTATTCAGCCCTTAATTTGGGTGCCATATTTTTCTTCGATCAAATGAGCTATCAGTTTGTAGCTCATTTTGTTAGCAGCCGACGTCCCCGCTGAGGTTCGGATTTTTTGATGAATATCAAGCAAAAAGAGAGAGAATCTATCTAGGCTTGTGTCATCTGGTCTAATGCTACTACATTGGAGGTTCGAAACCTGGACCAATCTATTGCAATGGCCGTACTCAAGGATGGTCTTCAAAAGAATGATTTGCTATTTTTCTTGGAGAAGAAGTATCCTAGAAATTTTATCGATATGCTAGCTCGGGCTAAAGGTTATGTCAGAGCTAAGGAGGCCTTTAAGGCCAGGGATAATGAAGCCACCCAGAAGCGGCAAGCAGGCAAATCGAATGTGCCCATGGTTGGAGAGAAATCGAGCAGTACTCAGCCACACTCTCAAACTCTTCCAGAGCGTAAGCGGTTTCGAACTCCTACCCAGGCCTAGAGACGAAGAAGCCCGGATAGAAGGGTGCGATGGAGCTCTTCTTTTAGAAGATTCCATAACTACGTTCCTCTCAATGCTCCAAAAACTCAAATACTGATGGAGATCAGGGAGCAACTATCGAGATCGAAAAGGATGTGCACTCACCCCGGTAAGAGCAATCCTAGCAAGTTTTATCTCTACCATCACGATCATGATCACGATACAGAAGAGTGCATCCAGCTCCAAGACAAGATCGAGGAGATCATCAGGCATGGTAGGCTTGGTCGATTCTTACGACGTCGGTCGGACGGACGAGAGGATCGACCGAGAGCACCCCCACCGCTAGAACCACCAAGGGGCGAGGAGTAGCTAGAAGATCGACCCTCGATTGGCATCATTAACACCATCTCTAGGAGACTTCGATGTGGGGAGGCTAGTAGATCAACAAAGCTTGAGAAGAGACAGAGGACTGAGGAGCCCATCAGTTTTATCAATGAGGACACTCGAGGAGTCCAATTCCTATACAACGATGTGGTTGTAATCTCTTTAAATATTGCTGATTATGATGTACACCATATTTTGATAGATAATAGAAGTTTCACTGACGTTCTGTATCATGATGCTTTCTTTAAAATGTCCATATCCGATAATCGTCTAGGACCCATGAGCTTTTCATTGGTCGGCTTCACTGGCGACACTATGCCAGTGGAGGGAATGATAACTCTAGCCATGATGTAGGGCAATATCCAAAGCAAGTCAAGGTGTGGGTTGACTTTTTGGTGGTAAAAGCTTCCTCCGCTTATAATGCAATCCTCGATCGATCTGATCTGAATGCACTATGAGCCATGGTGTCGATCTATTATCTGAAGATAAAATTTTCAACAAATAATTGAATAGGTGAAATCAGAGGCAATCAAGCATTAGCCCGGCATTGCTACTGCATCACCTTATAAAATGGCACTCGACTTGACCCTTGCCTAGTTGATGGGCTTGATATCCGCGATGACCTTACCGAAGAATGGAACGAGCCCATAGAAGATCTTATGATTGTCCCCCTGAATGATGGAAAGGTGGAGCATATGGTGCAAATTGGCTCCAATCTACAAGATGAAGTTTGGGAGCAGCTCATCGCCTTTTTATGGAGGAATGCCAATGTCTTTGCTTGGGTTCTGATGAATATGCCTGAAATTGATGCCTAGGTTATGGAACATCGACTGGCCGTTGATCCCAAGCATCGACCAGTGAAAGAAAGAGTTCGGGGCCATGCACTAGAAAGGCAAAAGGCAATAGCAGAAGAAGTTGACAAGCTTCTCAATGTTGGATTTATTCGAAAAGTCAGCTATCCGACTTGGTTCTCTAGCGTGGTCCTGGTCAAGAAGGCCAACGGTAAGTGAAGGATGTGCATCGACTTTAAGAAGTTGAACAAGGCCTATCCAAAAGATAGCTATCCTTTGCCCAAAATCGACCAATTGGTGGATGCAACTTTAGGCTACGAGCTCTTCACCTTCATAGACGCCTTCTCTGGCTACAACCAAATTTGGATGGCACTGAAGGATGAGGAAAAGATTGTTTTTATTACTAACCATAGTCTTTACTGTTACAGGGTCATGCCCTTCAGGCTTAAGAATGCAGGCACGACTTATCAGCACTTGATCAATAAAATCTTCAAGAAGCAGATCGATCACAATATAGAGGTTTACGTCGATGACATGCTGGTCAAAAGCCGAATATCTATCAATTATGTTGCCGATCTTAAAAAGTCTTTCGATGCACTTAGAAAATATAAGATGAAGCTGAACCCAATCAAGTGCTCCTTTGAGGTAACCTCAAAAAAAATTTTGGGGTTCAAGGTCTCGAGATGAGGGATTGAGGCCAACCCGAAGAAGATTCAAGCTATCCAGGAGATGACCGCTCCAAAGTCCATCAAAGAAGTTTAGCGCCTAATCGGGAAGGTGGCATCTTTGAATCATTTTGTCTCGAGGTCGGCTGAATGCTACATGCCCTTCTTCTAAATCCTTAGAAAATCAAAAGATTTTCACTAGACTTAGGAATGCCAAAAGGCATTTGATGAGCTCAAGAACTACCTCGGCTCGCCTTCCCTACTAGCCAAATCCGAATTTGGAGAGGAGCTATTTCTCTACCTCGTGGTCTCCCCTATGGCACTAGTGGCAATCCTGATAAAAAAAGAGATGAAAGTGCAGCAACCAGTCTACTACATAAGTCGGATCCTAAGGGATGCCGAGATCATGTATACAAAGTTGAAAAAATTAACTTATGCTCTTCTGAATGTAGCAAGAAGACTTTGGCCTTACTTCCAAAGACATGCTATAATGATCCTCACTGACCAACCGATTAGAACGATCCTTCATCAAATGGATGCTTCTGGAAGAATTACAAAATGAGCTATTGAATTAATGGAGTTTGACATCAACTATCGATCTTGGCCAGTATTCAAGGCTCAAGCACTGGCCGACTTCATAGTTGAATGTACCATCCCAGACGATGTCAAGCTTCAAAATGAAACCAACATTCCATGGCTGCACCCAAGCTCCTCTGAAGAAAGAATGGATATTCCTAAAGATTTATGGGCCCTGTATGTCGATGGCTCCTCCAACGCTTCCAGAGCAGGTGCTGGGCTGATCCTGATCAATCCAGAAGGAATCATCGTAAAGTATGTACTGCGTTTTGAATTTTTGGTGACAAACAATGAGGCAGAATATGAGGCCCTAATAGTTGGGCTTAGGATAGCCAAAGAATTGAGAGCTGATCGACTTCAGATTTGCAGTGACTCCCAACTGGTCGTGGGGCAAGATAGTGGCAGTTATGAAGCCCGGGAAGAGAGCATGGTAAAATATCTTGAGAAGGTGAAGAGCTTGACCCCAACCTTTGGCAGCTTCAGCATTTGACAAATCTCAAGAGTGAAAAATGCTAGGGCCGACCTTCTTTCCAAGCTAGCCACCCTAGCTCCTAACGAGCTTCCGAAAGAAGCTTATTATGAGACATTGAAATGCCCATGCATAGAGGAACTGCAGCCCATCATGCAGGTTGGCCAGGAGCCTTGCTGGATTGACCCGCTGACCGCTTATCTTAAGGATGGGGTTCTTCCTCGTGATCCAAAAGAGGCTTGAAAGTTGAGAAACCAAGCCTTCCGGCATGTTCTTTATGAGAATAAGCTATATAAAAGGTCGTATTTTCTATCATTATTGAGGTGCCTCTAACCCTCTGAGGTCAATTTCGCACTATGGAAAGTGCATGAGGGAATTTGTGGGAGCCATTTGGGTGCCAGATCTCTATCTCATAAGCTGCTCCGACAAGGGTATTACTGGCCGACTATGCATGATGATTGTGTTGATTACTTTAGGAGATGTGACCACTGCCAAAGGAACGTGAATGTCCAAAGGCAACCAGCCACCGAGCTTGCCCTATTGAGTGCTCCTTGGCCATTTGCACAGTGAAAAATGGATATTCTTGGATGCTTTCCAATGGCATCTGGGCAATGAAAGTTTCTCCTAATCGCCATCGACTATTTTACTAAATGGGTCGAGCCCGAACAACTGGCAAAGATTACCAAAGCCAAGGTGCAGAACTTTATCTGAAAGTCGGTCGTTTGTAGATTTGGACCGCCTCAAACTATCATAATAGATAATGGTCGACAATTCGTCGGGATGAGGTTCGTCGAGTTCTACGAATGTATGAATATCTTCCACCACTTTACGTCGGTAGCTCACCCGCAGGCAAATAGAGAAGCTGAAGTGACCAACTAAATCCTATTGCAAGGCATCAAGACAAGACTCGAAAGAGCAAGAGAAGCCTGGGCGGATGAAATTTATCATATTATGTGGGCATACCGTGTTAGATATATGTGCCCTAGAAGCCAGAATTGGCTGACACTTGTAATACACTTCTAGGGGCAAAATTGTAATTTTGATTATAATTAATAAAATGGGTTATTTTCTATCACACCTATGTATTTAGCGTCTATGATACATCCTTTGAGTTAATGGTAATGATAATTCATATTTTCAAGAGTTAAAAATTTAAGACATGAATAATCATTATTAACTCATAAACAGCTCTCGACCATACGATCATCACGAGGATGGTGATTGATCCGGAAGGTTGGTGTACGATCGCTTCTCTTTAGTAGATGAGTCTTGAGTCTACGGTGTGGAGACACCGGAGCGAGAGTACAGGTACTCGTTAGAGAACGAGGGCACTGAGCGTGACCACCTCGAGTAGTCATTAGGAAGTCTACCTTCTCGTCAATGACTGACTCGATGCTGCAGTAGTGTGTCTGGTTCTTTGACCTGAGATGCATCGGCAGTTCACCTTGAGGGTGTTATAGTTTGACTACACCATTACTCGGTCTCCTAGCCATATGGAACCCTGAGGTGTATGTTGGCTATAGCATGTTCATTGTAGGAACTGGATTGCATCAAGATGGGATCTATCTACCTCGGTGGTAGAGGAGCAGCCCTATGATAATCATGAGAATCAAGTCCTGAAGCCCATGGCCATGGCAGAGTGAAATAATAGAAAGAGTTTCTATTTAGATTTTCACATTGGACTCGAATCGAATGATTACATCATATGACAGAGACTAGGGTTTGACGAGTTTCACCTTAACCCTAATCTGATCGGGGCTCAAGATAGAAGAACTTAATCACACAGGTAGCTGCACCAAGAGGTTCGCATTCAGCTCTGATGGGTTGCCACCATATACTGCTAGGTGTCACTGGTGGATTTTGGGAGCAATTAGAATGATTTAGATGATCGATCATTCTAGCTGTTCGAATCAGAAGAGTTCTGATCCATCGAAAGGAGTTTCGATGATGTCGATGATAGAGATCATGACATATCCCATTACCATACAGAACTGAACCTAACTGGGTCACACAAACAAGGGTTTGAATCTGGTGATCATCAATTGAACTGATCTAGTTCAATTGATCTGAATGAGATTCAATTAGGTTCAAGGAAATCGTGCTAGCACTCGATTGAACCTAACGTTCTTCTTTTACTATCATAAATAAGTTGTCCTGACTGAGCCAAAGGAGTTTGTGCTCAATCAGAGGCCTTCATATGGTCTGACTGGAGGTTGTCCAAGTTCAGAGAAGGTTGTCTTATTTTATAAGACATTACCTGCCATTTTTGGTCACCTGCCATTTCTTGGTTCCTTTGACTTTGGTCAAAAGTTGACCTTTGACTGGTCAAATGTTGACCATTAGACACTTTGACTTTTGTCCACGTGTCATGCACCTATTGGAGAAGCTGGTGGGGGCCTGTCCCCCTGCCAGAACCTGGCAAGGAGGAGGGCGCACGCCAACCCTAGGCGTGCGCCCAAGTTGGAGGCGCCTTAGGAGTCCTTGTTGGACAAGGACTCCACCTCCCTTTTGGATTCCAATCAGAGTTCTACTAAGAATCCAGTTTGACTGGTCTTAGGCACCCTCTAAGGAGGAATCCAGGGGTCTCTATTCCAACCAATCAGATTTAGATCTGATTTCACAAAGGGTTGTGATTGGTTGAGAAGGAAGAGGAGTTGGATCACAAGCTTAGGTCTATAAATAAGACCCTGCGCCCAACTCAGATTCTAATGCAATTGAATAGAGATTTCCCACGCCCCAAGGCTGCCTCTCCCCTCTTCCTCCATGCCTAAACTTCTCCTCCTTCTCCTCTCCACGTCCAAAAGAGTTTTGGATTTTGGTTGGTGCGTTCCAGATCAAAAGAAAGGCGATCAAAAGAAGAAGGCTGCACTGCTGCAAAGGACGACTGCTGATCTTCAAAAGGAGTTTTGAAGATCCTCCAGATCAGATCCAGATCTGATTTTTGGAGGTGTGATAGAGAAGAAGAGGATCTCCAGATCCAACCCGAGTGGATACCGGTAGAGGCCAGGCGCTTGCGTGGCTAGATCCAGAACCTTCCGCTGCAATCAGGATCATCTACAGGGTAATAGGATTACCCAAATCAGGTAAATTAAATTTGATTTAATTTATCTTATTTTATTTTATTTATTAAAATAATAAGAATCAGATCTGAAACATATCAAGATCTGATTGAGATCAAGAAAAAAATTTTTGAAATATATCTCTTGATCTGATCAGATCTGGACGAACCTGGACCGGGAAATCAGGATTTCCCTTCAACTGGTATCAGAGCCATGGTTCTAAATTGTTTAGATCTGATTTTAATTTTATTTTAATTAGAAAATAAAGTGATTTTAGATGTCACATGAGATGTGATCAGATCTGAAATCAAGAAAAATTAAAATTAAATGATTTGGATCTAAGAACATGAAGATATGCATGACTAGTTCTAGAATAGAATAGTTCTATAGAATAGTTTTGCATGTCTTTGATTTAATCTGATTAAATCATATTTTAGATCTTCTTATTTACTATTTTCTGATATTATAAGTGTTATAATAACATCTGATAAACAGCAAATAAAAATTATTTAATTTTAAATATCATATGAGATATGATTGATGCATGTCTAGACTAGTTGTAGAATAGTTCTACATAATTGTCTAGATTAGAATTTATTTTGATTAGATCAATTTAAATCTAATTTTTTAGATTATTATGAGATAATTTAGATCTGAAAATATGCATGATTTGATACATGAGATGTATGCAAAATATGCCATGATTAGATCTACTTTATATATGAGATATATGATATAGATCTGATATTGTTTTGTAGTATTGAATGTTCCTGATTAAGGCGTTCCTCTTGGCCGTCCGGTCATAAGAACGAAGAAGGGTTTAAAGGCCCTCTCTTCCCATTCGATGGGGTGTTCTTATGACGTGTAGGGGTGCTGCGTGTTCGTCCTTAATCAGAAACCCAAAACTTACTTTCTGCAAAACCCTAGATCCTGAAACCCTAGGATTTATTGTGCATATTTTGTTTATGAACCCAACTTAATTAAGAATTAAGTTTATGGAATATTAATTAGGTCTAAAATTGAGAATTTCAGATCTAAGACATATTCATAATACTGGGTTCGGGCTTGGGTAGCTCAATTAGGTCTAAGCGGTTGATCAAACCGAATCAAGAGTTGGTTAGATGGGATCAACAATGCTTAAATTGACCAGCCTAATAGGATTAAGTCTGGGTCAAGATCGAGTCACGATCAAGCAAGACCTAATTAGGCTCAGAGGTTAGAGTCTGGATTGTAGGCTAACCCAATTGGTTCTGACTCAACAATTTGGTGTCTAAGGTAAGTTTGGCATAGACGACCGACTGGTTTTTAATTGGAAGCTACTCGACCTGAATGCGTTCTTGTGCGAGTTAATGGCATATTCCTTCCACCGGTCTCACTTACCTGGCCATATCTGTTGACACAGTTCTGATCTGAGGTGGTCAATAATCCGAGCTAACCCATGCCACTAGGTTAGTCATAATTGTTATGACTAAGCCAAGTCTAGTTTAATGAGACCTGAATCAATTCTCCCTAAGAAAAGATTAAGTCCTGAGGTCTTCCACCATTGTAGATGTGCGGGCCCTTCCCGGGGTTGATTGTTCTCGGCTGGATACAGTGGCTCAGTTGCACCGGGAAGATGCAACCATGTCTATTAGGCATTGGATGCTATGGGCTGGAGGATGAGTTGGGCTCAATATTTCGGATACGGTGAGAGACCTCAATTAGGAACCCAGTCTATGCAAATGGTGGGTCTGACTTAACTAAGGAGTGGATCAATATTCCGGATACGGTGAGATTCATGAATTAGAGACCAAGTTTGGGTGCACCATGATTAGAGAATCATTGAACAAGAGTTGTTCACTCATTGGCTAACCCATCACCAATAACTGTTAGGTGAGGTGATGAGTCAGTTGGTGAGACCGCACCACCCACTAGAAATCATCAATCGCGGAGATTTTCGCATACCTCTACAAGGGAGTGAGGGATCCGAGAAAATATGTGGAGCTATTTGTTTAAAAAATAAAATCCCTAAAACAAATTGGTCAAAGTCAAAAATTTAAGGTATCTAACTAGAATCTTTGACTCTCTACAGGAAAAATATCTGCGTTCAAGCCCACTGGCACGTATCTGAGACACACATAGACTGACTGGACCAATATATAAAGATTGCTCAGGAACTTACAAATTTTTATTTAGGTCAGAGAATTAACACATGTTTTGGATAGAGACCCTCCCCCTTACCATAGCTCGTCCATTCCACTGAAGAGAGAGCGTCTCTGAAAAAAATGAATTGGACGAGATAATAAGGCCAGATACTACAGTGTTGGCTCGATGTACTGATGAGCTCCAGCGCAACATGAAGAATCGGACTGCTCGCCAAATGTTTCTCACCTATGCAGGAATGTTTGGTGGAATCAGAGTCGCGCAGCCAAATATCAATGTCACAAACGACTATTTAAGGCTAAATGCTGATGGCATCAGTCCAGAATCAACTGTCTTGACAATCGATCAAGGACATGGAAAGCTTGAGAAAGCTCGGTGTGAAGTTGGACTGGAATCTACAGAATGATATTATTCTACAATCCTTTGATGATGCATTTGGGCATTTCATCATGATTACCACAACTGCATAAACTTACAAATTCCTTGAACCGATGTTGATGAATATGCTGGTTAACCGGCTGAGCTTTCATGAATGTTCTAATAAGGCTATCAAATTCTTGCTATGGAAACGGACTTCGTTCCAAAGAAAGTCTATATGGAAAGAAAAAAAGTCTATGAAAAAGCAGAATGGTGAAGCATACAAAGAAAAAGAAGGCAGAATCGAAGAAGAAGGTCGATGTCAAAGGAAAATAATTTTCATTGCAAACAGCGACGGCCATTGAAGCGGAACTGCCTATTTACCTGGCCATTCCTAAAGAACAAGAAGGAAGTCCTTCTGAGGTATCTCGTTATTGACGTCTAACCTTACTGGTTTCTTTCTGCATCCCAGTTGGGTGCTTGACTCCGGTTCTACAGTGCTCATCTATGCACTTCTATGCAGGGTCTGAGAGGATAGCAGAGGCTGAGGAATGAAGACATGACCTATGCGTCGGTAATGAGCAGAGATTGCTTGCAGTAGCCATGGAAACATCCCTCCTTCGATTACCATCTTGGTTTACGACTTAGTTTTTAAAAGGACTGTTATTATGTCCTACAGCTACAGGAATTTTTTTTCTATTTCATGCTTACACAGAAAGGTATTGATCACCTTCTTTTAAGGGACCATGTGTACATTCTTTATGAAAGAAATAAAATTGCAAATGTTTTCTGTTAATAGGTCCTTTATCAGTTGCATATTTGATGTACTTGTTTTAATCTATCGAGCAAAATGTAATGCACCACGACTATGGATAGCCAAAAGACAGATATCTATGGTGTTAGATATATGTGCCAGAAGCCAGAATTGGCTGACACTTGTAATACACTTCTAGGGCAAAATTGTAATTTGATAATAATTAATAAAATGGGTTATTTTTCTATCACACATGTGTTTTAGGTCTTGATACATCCTTTGAGTTAATGGTAATGATAATTCATATTTTTCAAGAGTTAAAAATTTAAGACATGAATAATCATTATTAACTCAAAACATCCCTCGACCATACGATCATCACGAGGATGGTGATTGATCCGGAAGGTTGGTGTACGATCGCTTCTTTTTAGTAGATGAGTCTTGAGTCTACTGGTGTGGAGACACCGAGAGAAAGTACAAGGTACTCGTTAGAGAACGAGGGCACTGAGCGTGACCACCTCGAGTAGTCATTAGGAAGTCTACCTTCTCGTCAATGACTGACTCGATGCTTGCAAGTAGTGTGTCTGGTTCTTTGACCTGAGATGGCATGGCAGTTCACCTTGAGGGTGTTATAGTTTGACTACACCATTACTCGGTCTCCTAGCCATATGGAACCCTGAGGTGTATGTTGGCTATAGCATGTTCCTTGTAGGAACTGGAATTGCATCAAGATGGGATTCTATCTACCTCGGTGGTAGAGGGACCAGCCCTATGATAATCATGAAGAATCAAGTCGAAGCCCATGGCCATGGTAGAGTGAAATATATAGAAAGAGTTTCTATTTAGATTTTCACATTGGACTCGAATTGAATGATTATATCATATGACAAGAGACTAGGGTTTGACGAGTTACCTTAACCCTAATCTGATCGGGGCTCAAGATAGAAAAACTTAATCACACAGGTAGCTTGCACCAGAGGTTCACTTCAGCTCTGATGGGTTGTCCACCATATACTGCTAGGTGTACGGTGGATTTTGGGAGCAATTAGAATGATTTAGATGATCGATCATTCTAAGCTGTTCGAATCAGAAGAGTTCTGATCCATCGAAAGGAGTTTCGATGATGTCTATGAAAGAGATCATGACATATCCCATTAACCATACAGAACTGAACCTAACTGGGTCACAACAAAAAGGGTTTGAATCTGTGATCACAATTGAACTGATCTAGTTCAATTGAATCTGAATGAGATTCAATTAGGTTCAAGAAATCGTGCTAGCACTCGATTGAACCTAACGTTCTTTCTTTTTCTTATCCATAAATAATTTGTCCTGACTGAGCCAAAGATTTGTGCTCAATCAGAGCCTTCATATGGTCTGACGGTAAGGTTGTCCATAGTCATAATGAGTTGTCTATTGTAAGACATACTGCCATTTTTGGTCACCTGCCATTTCTTGTTCCTTTGACTTTGGTCAAAAGTCTACCTTGATGTCAAATTGACCATTCACCTTTGACTTTGACCACTGTCATGCACCTATGGAGACTGGTGGGGCTGTCCCTGCCAAACTGGCAAGGAGAGGCGCACCCACCAGGCGTGCGCCCAAGTTGGAGGCGCCTTGGATCCTTGTTGGACAAAGGACTCCACCTCCTTTTGGATTCCAATCAGAGTTCTACTAAGAATCCAATTTGACTGGTCTTGGCAACCCTCTAAGGAGGAATCCAGGGCTCTATTACCAATCAAGATTTAGATCTGATTTCACAAAGGGTTGTGATTGTTGAGAATAAGGAGTTGGATCACGCTAGTCTATAAAAAGACCTGCGCCCAACTCAATGTAATGAATTAATAGAGATTTCCCACGTCCCATCAGGCTGCCTCTCCCCTCCTCTCTATCCATAACTTCTTCTCCCCTTCTCCTCTCCGTCCAAAAGTTTTGGATTTTTGGTGCGTTCCAGATCAAAAGAAAGGCGATCAAAAGAAGAAGGCTGTACTGCTGCAAAGGACGAACCTGATCTTCAAAAGGAGTTTTGAAGATCCTCCAGATCTAATTTTTTGAGGATGTGTAGAGAAGAAGAGGATCTCCAAGATCCAACCGAGTGGATACCGGTAGAGGCCAGGCCTTGCGTGGCTAATCCTAGAACCTCCGCTGCAATCAGGATCATCTATAGGGTAATAGGATTACCCAAATCAGGTAAATTAAATTTGATTTAATTTATCTTATTTTATTTTATTTATTAAAATAATAAGAATCAAATCTAAATATATCAAGATCTGATTAGGATCAAGAGAAATTTTTGAAATATATCTCTTGATCTGATCAGATCTGAACGAACCCTGGATCGGGAAATCAGGATTTTCCTTCAACTGGTATCAGACCATGGTTCTAAATTATTTAGATCTATTTTTAATTTATTTTAATTAGAAAATAAAGTAATTTTAGATGTCAATGAGATGTGATCAGATCTGAAATCAAAAAAATTAAAATTAAATATTTGGATCTAAGAACATGAAGATATGCATGACTAGTTCTAGAATAGAATGTTCTATAGAATAGTTTTGCATGTCTTGATTTAATCTGATAAAATCATATTTTAGATCTTCTTATTTACTTTTTTTTATATAAGTGTTATAATAAATCTGATAAACAGCAAATAAAAATTATTTAATTTTAAATATCATATGAGATATGATATGATGCATGTCTAGACTAGTTGTAGAATAGTTCTACACATAATTATCTAGATTAGAATTTATTTTTATTAGATCAATTTAAATCTAATTTTTTAATTATTATGTGATAATTTAAGATCTGAAAATATGCATGATTATACATGAGATGTATGCAAAATATGCCATGATTAGATCTACTTATATATGAGATATATGATATAGATCTGATATTGTTTTGTAGTATTGAATGTTCCTGATTAAGGCGTTCCTCTTGGCCGTCCGGTCATATAAGAAACGAAGAAGGAATTTAAAGGCCCTCTCTTCCCATTCGATGGGGTGTTCTTATGAGTGTAGGGGTGCTGCGTATTCGTCCTTAATCAGAAACCCAAAACTTACTTTCTGCAAAACCCTAGATCCTAAACCCTAGGATTTTTGTGCATATTTTTTTATAACCCAACTTAATTAAGAATTAAGTTTATAGAATATTAATTAGGTCTAAAATTAAGAATTTCAGATCTAAGAACATTTCATAATACTGGGTTGGCTTGGGTAGCTCATTAGGTCTAACGGTTGACAAACCGAATCAAGAGTTGGTTAGATGGGATCAACAATGCTAAATTGACCAGCCTAATAGGATTAAGTCTGGTTCAAACATCGAGTCACGATAAGCAGACCTAATTAGGCTCAAAGGTTAGAGTCTGATTGAGAGCTAACAATTGGTTCTGACTCAAATATTTGGTGTCTAAGGTAAGTTTGGCATAGACGACCGACTGGTTTTTAATTGGAAGCTACTCGACCTGAATGCGTTCTTGTGCGAGTTAAGGCATATTCCTCCCACCCGGTCTCACTTACCTGGCCATATCTGTTGACACAAGTTCTATATGAGGTGGTCAATAATCCGAGCTACCCATGCCACTAGGTTAGTCATAATTGTTATGACTAAGCCAAGTCTAGTTTAATGAGACCTGAATCAATTCTCCCTAAGAAAAGATTAAGTCCGAGGTCTTCCACCATTGTAGATGTGCGGGCCTTCCCGGGTTGATTGTTCTCGGCTGGATACAGTGGCTCAGTTTCATACCGGAAAATGCAACCATGTCTATTAGGCATTGGATGCTATGGGCTGGAGGATGAGTTGGGCTCAATATTTCGGATACGGTGAGAGACTCAATTAGGAACCCAGTCTATGCAAATGGTGGGTCTGACTTAACTAAGGAGTGGATCAATATCGATACGGTGAGATTCATGAATTAGAGACCAAGTTTGGGTGCACACATGATTAGAGAATCATTGAACAAGAGTTGTTCACTCATTGGCTAACCCATCACCAATAACTGTTAAGGTGAGGTGATGAGTCAGTTGGTGAGACCGCACCACCCACTAGAAATCATCAATCCGGAGATTTTCGCCATCTCTACAGAGGAGTGTAGGGATCACAAGAAAATAGTGGAGCTATTTGTTTAAAATAAAATCCTAAACAAATTGGTCAAGTCAAAATTACAGTATATCTAACAGAATCTTTGACTCTCTACCAGGAAAATATCTGCGTCCAACCCACTGCACGTATCCTAGACACACATAGACTGACTGACCCAATTATAAAGATTGGCTCAGAACTACAAAATTTATTTTGGGTTCAGAGAAGTTAACAATGTTTTGGACCTAGGACCTCCCACCTTACCAGCTCGTCCATCCCACTGAACAGAGAGCGTCTCTGAAAAATGATTGACGAAGACTTAAGGCCAGATACTACATGTTGGCTCGATGTCTGATGAGCTCCAGCGCCAACATGAAGATATCGGACTGCTCGCCAAAATGTTGTCTCACCTGCAGGAGATGTTTGTGAACAGAGTCGCGAGCCAAATATCAAGTCACACGAAATGACTTTTTAAGGCTAAATGCGATGGGCAGTCAGTCCAAGATCACTGTCTGACAATGATCAAGGACATGGAAGAGCTTGAGAAGCTCGGTGTGAATTGGACTTGGATCTTGCAGAATGATATTATTCTCAATCCTTGACTGATGCATTTGGGCAATTTCATCATGAATTACCACATGCATAAACTCAAAATTCCTTGACCGAGTTGATGAATATGCTGGTTACCGCTGAGCTTTCAATGAATTCTAAAAGGCTCATTCTTGCTATGGAACAGGACTTCTTCCAAAAGAAAGTCTTATGGAAAGAAAAAGAAGTCTATGAAAAAGCAAGAAGGTGAAGGATCAAAGAAGAAGAAGCAGACGAAGAAAGAAGAAGGTCGATGTCAAAGGAAAAGTATTTCATTGCAAGACAGCGACGCATTGGAAGCGGAACTGCCCTACTTACCTGCCATCCTGAAGAACAAGAAGGAAGGTCCTTCTGAGGTATGCTCGTTATTGAGTCTAACCTTACGGTTTCTTCTCATCCAGTTGGTGCTTGACTCTGGTTCTGGTCCTCATTTGCACTTCTATAGGGTCTTGAGGAATAGCAGGAGGCTGAGGATGGAGACATGTCCTACGCATTCGGTAATGGACAAGAGTTGTGCAGTACCGATGGAAATACCCTCTGCGATTACCATCTGGTTTAGACTTAGTTTAAAAGACTGTTATTATGTGCCTGCAGCTAGCAGAATTTGATTCTGTTTCATGCTAGCACAAGAAGGTTATGTGATCCCTTCTTTAAGGACCATTGTAAACATTCTTTATGAAAGAAATAAAATTGCAAATGGTTCCTTGTTAATGGTCTTTATCAGTTGCATATTGATGTACCGTATTTAAACTATCGAGCAAAAGTGAATGCCAAAACCTAGGGATAGTCCAAACGACAGATATCTATGCATCCATGAGATAAGTTCATATAAGCAGAAGATAGGATATCACAAATTGAAAAAGATGGGCGATTGAGTCCATTGACTTTGAAGTCTATACCAGACTTGTGTAAATCTTGTCTCAGGCAAAATGCGACTAAACCCCCGTTTGTTGGACATGGTGAGAGGGCCCACAGATCTCCTTGCCCTAAGTACATACTGATGGTAGCGGCCCATTCGAATGTGCCGCTAGAGCAATTATTGTCTAACTTCAAAATTACCTTACCGAGATCTATCTAGGTATTGGGTAATTGTAATCTTATAGACATAAGTCGAAGCCTGTGAAAAGTTCAAAGAATTCAGACATAATAAGAAAAACCAACTGGAAAACCATTAAGGTCTTCGATCAGATCCGAGGAGGTGAATACCTTGCAGGAATCCTAGAACTATCTTAAGGAAAATTGGCATATGTCCCTCTCATGGACCCACCAGGAACACCTCAACTCAACGGGGTTCAGAACGAGAAATCGACTCTATTGGATTATGGGTTCGAATCCATGATGAAGCCTTCACAGACCTCCCAATTTCTTTGGGACAATTCATTATTAACTTCAATCTATTATACTAATAGGGTTCCTCTAAAACCGTTCCTACCACACCGTATGGAAGATAATGGCACGTAAGAAACCAAGTCTGGAGTCATCTCAAAATTTGGGGGTTTCCGGCTTATTCAAAAGACAACAAGGTGACAATTAGAGTTTACGGTCCTTTAAGCTCATCATAGGATAATCCTAAAAGAGTCATTAGATACTATCTTCCTACATCCAGAAGAACACAATGTGATTGTGGGATCGACATATACCATATTTCTTGAAAAACAGTTTATTCAAGATATCGGCATCGAAAGCAGATTAAGCTTGGATGAGAAAGCTCACAAGCAGACGAGCTAAAGGACAAAGTGGAATCAAATCAGATGAGCCAATTAAGACACTACCTGTTCCACCTCGTGATCGGAAGAAGTTTCCCGTCCCTGAAAAGATACTTAGGTATTTATTTATATAGAGGATATAGAGTAAATGTTTCCTCATAGTAATGGTGCTCATGGTGATGATTCCAAAATCTATAACGAGGCGATATCAGATATCCGACTCCGGAAATGCTTAGGCAAATGAAGTCAGAGATCGACTCGATGCACCTCAAACAAGTCTGGAACCTTGGTAGAATCCCATCAAGAAGTATAGTACCTATTAGGGTGTAAATGGATCTTCAAGAAAGTTGTGCAGATGGACATGTGGAGACATTCATGCTAGACCTGGTGCAAAAGTATAGTCAATGCGAAGGCATTACTATCAGGAGTACCTTTTCCTCCGGTAGCTATGTCTAAATCCATGCCGCACATTGCTTGCCTGTTGCAACCTATTTCGGATATGAAATATGGCAAATGGACGTGAAAACGCATGTCTTGAAATGATATGCTGAGGAGATATCTATGTATGGATACGAGCCGGTTCTAGGTTGGTTCACATCGCTAGTGATATCTGATCACAAGGTTTGCAGGGCTTCAATGTGATATGTCCAATATAGTGGTATCTGTTAAGTGTTGGTCATATGATCTCGACACTGGAACACTCGTTTCATGATGTGATTCAAAAAAGTTTTTGTTTCATTAAAAACGAAGAGGAACCATGTTTTTTCAAAAAGGATCAGTGGGACGCTGTTGTCTCTTGTCCTCGTATTGTAACGTGGATGACATCACTCCTGAAATGATATTCCCGATGTTGACCATCAAGTCCAAGGTGGTTGTCTAAGAATTATCCCATGAAAGACCCTAGGTGAAGCAATCCTTTATTTCCTTAGATTAAGGTCTATAGGGATACGACCGAATAAGGAAATCTAGACTTCACAGAAAATGTACATGAGGAAGTACTAAAAGAGGTTTAGTATCGAAAAACTCTAATAGGGGATTAATACCCTTTTCATAACAATGGTATTCATCTTTCCAAGAAGATGTGCCCCAGCACACACCTGAGGAATAGAACGCATTGAGCAAGATCCCTTATGCTTCTGCAATAGGAGCCTCAATGTATGCCATCTTATGTACAGGCGACCTGGATATAGCCCATGCGTGAGTGTCACAATGCAATATCATGTTCAAAACCAGGTGAAGGAAAAAACATTGACTTCTTGAAATGTATCCTTAAAGTACTTGAGAAAATAAGGATATGAATGTTGGTCTTTGTAAGGAGAACTCCTGCTCCAGGGATTACACAACTCGACTCATGTCCATATACGATTATTTCGAAATCGACATTCTGCAGAATCGTTTTATGCTGGAAGAGTTCCAAAAAAGCAAATGGTGATATCCTCTCATCCCTGGATACTTAGAGAAAGTTACCGTGAGTCAAGAGAGTCAACCCGCATATAATGTGGCAGACCCAACTTAACAAAGCCATTGGGTCCAGTAGAGATCGAAGCCACCTTGAGAAATGGGACTTAGACTTGTAGCCAATTGGCTTTAGGACAATTGAGGAGATTGGTTAGATATATGTCCCTATGAACCAGAATGGCTGACCTTGTAATACACTTCTAAGGGCAAAAATTATAATTTTGACTATAATAATGAATGGGTTATTTTCTATCACAACATGTTATTTAGTGTCTGTGATACATCCTTTGAGTTAATGTAAATGATAATTCATTATTCCAAAGTTTGAAAAAATTTAAGAAAACATGAATAAGTCATTATTAACTCATAAACAGCTCCTCGGACATAGGATCATCACGAGATGGTGATTGATTTCCGAAGTTGGTTAGTACACGCTCTCCTTTATAGATTAGTCTTGAGTCTACGGTGTGGGAGAACACCGGAGTGAGAAGTACAGGTACTCGTTAAGAGAACGAGGGCACTGAGCAGTGACCACCTCGAGTATCATTAGAAGTCTACCTTCTCAGTCAAATGACTGACTGATGCTGCATAGTGTGCTGTTCTTTGACCTGAATGCATCGCAGTCCACCTTGAGGGTGTATAAAGTTGCTACACCAATTACTGATCTCCCTAGCCATATGGAACCCTGAGGTGTATTTGGCTATATGCAGTTTCTTGTAGAACTGGATTGCGATCCAAGATGGACTATCTACCTCAGGTGGAGAGAGTAGCCCTAATTGATGATCATGAGAATCAACGTCCAGAAATCCATGGCCTGTAAGAGCGGAATAAGAAAGAGTTGTTTCCTATTTAGATTTTCACATTGGACTCGAATCGAATGATTAAACATCATATGACAGAGCTAGGGTTGGACGAGTTCACCTTAAACCCTAATCTGATCGAGGTCAAGAAGAAAAATACTAATCGTCACAGGTAGGCTGCACCAAAAAGATTTCGCATTCAGCTCTGATGGGTTCCACCATATACTGCTAGTGTCACTGAGGATTTTGGGAGCAATTAGAATGAATTAAATGATCGATCATTCTAGCTGTTCGAATCAGAAGATTCTGATCCTCAGAAAGGAGTTTCATGATGTTTATGATAGAGTCATGACATATCCCAATTACATAAGAACGAACCTAACTGGTCAACAAACAACAAGGTTTGACGTCGTGATCATGCAATTGAACGATCTAGTTCAATGAATCTGAATGAATCATAGGTTCAAGGAAATCGTGCTAAAGCACTCGATTGAAACCTAACGTTCTCTTTTCTATCTAATAAGTATCCTTACTGACCAAAGGAAGTTTGTGCCAATCAAGAGGCCTTTCATATGGCTTGACTGGAGGTTGTTCCCAAGAGAATATGGTTGTCGTTATTTTGTAAGACATTTACCTGCCGACATTTTTGTCACCTGCCATTTCTATTGTCTTTGACTTGGTCCAAAAGTCTACCTTGGACTGGTCAAACGTTGACATCATTCCATTCCTTTTGAACTTTGACCCACAATGTCATGCACATATTTGAAGCTGGTGGGGCTTGTCACCCTGCCAGAACTGCAAGCTGAAAGGGCGCACGCCAGGATGGCGTGAGCCCAAGTAGGATGCGCCTAGAGTCCCTTGTTGGACAGGACTCCACCTCCCTTTTGGATTTCCAATCAGAGTTCCACTAAGATCCAGTTTGACTTGTCTTAACGCCCTCTGAGAGGAATCCAGGGTCTCTATTCCAACCAATCAAGATTTAGATCTATTTCACAAAGGGTACATGATTGTGTTTAGAGGAAGAGGAGTTGGATACAAAGTCTATAAATAAGACCCTAGCGCCAAGCCCTAAGTCAAAGTGAATTCAAATAGAGATTTCCACCACATCCAAGGCCTGCCTCTTCCACCTCCTTCCCATGCCATAATCTCTCCTTCTCCCTGCTCTCACACGTCAAAAAGTGTTTTGGACATTAGTTTGGTGCGATCAGAATCAAGGAAAGGCGATCAAAACAAGAAAGGCTTGCGCTGCTTGCAAAAAGGACGACTGGCAGATCTTCAAGAGTTTTTAAAAGATCCCTCGAGTATTAATTCCACACAGATCTATTTTTGGAGTGTGATAAGAGATAGAAAGATGTTCTCCAGATCCAACCCGAGTGGATACCGGTAGGAGCCAGGCGCTTGCGTGGCTGACGATTCACCTAGAACCTCCCTGCAATCAGGATCAATCCTACAGGTAAATAGATACACAAATCAGTAAATTAAAAATTTTGAATTAATTATCTTATTGTTAGTTTTTATTTAATAAAATAATATAAAATCAAGAATCTGAAATTTATCAGATCTGAATTAAGATCAAAGAAAATTTTTGAAATATATCTCTTGATCTAATCAGATCTGAACGAACCTGACCGGAATCATATTTTCTTCATATGGCCACCTGAGTATTAGATCATATAGCAGAAAGATAGGATAACCAAATTGAGAAAAATGGGCTATGTGATTCCATTGACTTTGAGTCATCCAACTTGTAATCTGTCTTCATGGCAAAATGGACTAACTCCCTCTTTGTTTGGACATGGGGGAAGGGCCAGACAGATCCTCCTTGCTCTATAACATTACCTTGATGTATGCGGCCCAATTCGAAATGTGCCGGCTAGAGGCAATTTTGTCTACTTCCATTACCTTTAACCGAAATCTGTCTAGGTATGCGGTATGTGTATCTATAACACAAGTCCTGAAGCCTTTGAAAGTTCAAAGAATTCTAGACAATGAATAGAAAAACAAACTGGAAAACCCCATTAAGTTCTTCGATAAGATCGAGGAGGTGAATACCTTAGCCATAAGGAATTCCTAGACTATCTAGAAAATGGCATAGTCCTCTCATGAGGACTCCACCAAGAAACACCTTAACTCAACGGGGTTTTCAGAACGGAGAAATCGGACTCTATGATATGGTTCGATCCATGATAGCTTCACAGACCTCCCCTGATTTTCCTTTGGGGATATTCATTATTAACTTCAAAATTAATCTACTGATAGAGTTCCCTCTAAAACCAGTTCCTACCTACACCGTAAATGAGATATTGGCACGGTAAAAACCAAGTCCTGAGTCATCGTCAGAATTTGGGTTGTCCCGGCTTATGTCAAAAGATAACAAAGCGGGACAAGCCCTAGAGTTTAGGTCCTCAGAGCTCGATTCATAGGATATCCTAAAGATCATTAGGATACTATTTCTAACATTCCAGAAGACCATAATGTGATTTGTGATCGACATGCCAATATTTCTGAAAAAAGTTTATTCAAGATAGCGGCATTGGAAAATAAGATCAAGCTGTGATGAAAAGTCCACAAGCCAGAACGAGCTAAGGACCAATTCTGAACCAAAATCAGGTTTGAGCCAATAAGAACACTACCTCCTCCACCTCGAATCGAAAGAGTTTTCCCGTCCCCCCCCTGAAAGATAATTAGGTATTGTTTCAAAAGGAGACGTAGAGAAATATGTTCCTCATAGTAAAATGGTGCTCAATTGGTGATTTCCCAAAACCTACAACGAGGCGATATCAATAAACGAACTCACGAGAAAAGGCTGAGGCAATGAAGTTAAGATCGACCGATGCAATCAAACCAAAAGTCTGGACCTTGGTAGATCCACCAGAAAGTATAGGTAACCTATGGGGTGTAAATGGATCCTTCAGAGTAAAGATTGGTGCATAATGGAATGTGGAACATTCAAGCTAGACTGGGCAAAAGGTTATACGTTCAACTTGAAGGCATTGACTATCATGATACTTTTTCTTGTAAAGCTATGCTAAATCCATCTGCACATTGCCTTGCCGTTGCAGCCTATTTCGATTAGTGAAATATGCAAATGGATGTGAAAACGGCATTCTAAATGGATATCTTGAGGAAGATAATCTATATGGAACAGCCGCTAGGTTTCACACTCCTAGTGATACTGATACACAAGGATTTAATGCTTGCAAGGTCCATATATGGACTTAAGACAACCTCGGATCCTGGAACACTCGTTTCAATGAAAGTGCATCAAAAAGTTGGTTTCATCAAAAAAATGAAAGAGGAACCATGGTTTCAAAGGTCAGTGGGAGTGCTGTTGTCTTCCTCATATTGTACGTGGATTACATCCTCCTTATTGAAATGATAATTCCAATATGGACATCAGTCAAGATGTGGTTTCCCAATGGGAATTCTCCATGAAAGACCTAGGGTGAAGCATCCTTTATTCTAGGAATTAAGGTCTATCGGATAGACCGAATAGGATGCTAGGAAATTCACACGAAGATTACATAGAGGAGTTTACTAAAGAGGTTAGTATGAAAAACTCTAAGAGGGGATTAATACCTTCAGAAACATGCGTAGTTCATCTTTCATAGAACAGCAATGTCCCCAGCACACCTGAGGAATAGAATGCATAAGCAAGATCTCTTTGCTTCTGCAATGGAGCTCTCATGTATGCCATGTATGTAACACGACCATGACTTAGTAGCCCATGCGTGATGGTGTCCAAAGCAGATGTCAGTCAAAATTCCAGGTAAAAGAACACTGGAACTCTGTGAAAATGTTCCTTAAGTACTTGAGAAGACTAAGATATGATGTTGGTCTTATGGTAATGGAGATAACTCCAAGTTCAAGGATACACAGACTCGGACTCATGTCTGATATAGCGGCATGATCAAAGTCGCATTGCGAAAGTCTGTTTGTGTTGCAATAGTGGACTGTCAGTTGGAAGAGTTTCCAGCCAGAACTGTGATAGCAGATTCCACATGAAGCCAGAATGATAAGCTGCATCAGAGGCTGACAAGGAAGATTCTGGTTACAAGAAGTCTGCGCAGGAAATTGATAATGCCATCAGTAGCCATTCCTCTTATACTGCCGACAAAATGGCCCATAGGCCCTGCTAATGAGCCGATGGTCTCATCAAAAGTCCAAGTCACAGTTGCTAGCGTGCGATATCATTCATCCGTGATTAATCTTGAAGAAAGGTTATAGTTGAGGTCAAAGAGAGTCAACTCCGCAGATAATGTGGCATATAGATCACTTACAAAGCCCGTAGGGACAAAGGAAAGCCATCGAAGCCCATACTGAGAAGATGGGACTTAGACTTGTAGCCAAATTGGCTCTAGACAAGTGGGAGATTGTTAGAATATATGTGCCCTAGAAGCCAGAATTTGGCTGACACTTGTAATACACTTCTAGGGCAAAATTGTAATTTTGACTATAATTAATAAATGGGTTATCTTTTCTATCACAACCTGCTGTATTTAGTGTTGTTATACATCCTTTGAGATAATGGTAATGATACATTCATATTTCAAGAGTTAAAAATATTAAGACATGAATAATCATTATTACTCAATAAACAGCTACATCCGACCATAGAGATATCATCATCGAGGATGCGTGACTTGATCGATAAGTTGGGTGTAACGATCGCTTTTCTCTTTAGTAGATGAGTCTTGATCTTACAGTATGGAAGACAACCGGCAGCGAAAGTCAACAGGTACTCGTGTTAGAGAAGACGTAGAGCACTCGAGCCGTTGACCACCTCGAGTATCATTAGAAGTCTCCTTTCCCGATCAATGACTGACTCGCATGCTGCCAGTAGTTTGTTCTGTTTGACCTAAGTGACTATCGGCTAGTTCACCTAGCGGTTTATAGGTTTGACTAACCCATTACTTCGTCTCCCTAGCCATATGGAACCCTGAGGTGTATGTTTGGCTATAGCTTTCATGTTAGGACTGGATTGCATTCAAAGATGGATCTATACTACCATAAGGTTGTTAGAGGCAGCAGCCCTCATGATAATTCATAGAATCAAGTCCTGACGCCACTACAGTGCCATGGCAGAGGGAATATAGAAAGACAGTTTCATATTAGATTTCCACATGGACCGAATGATTGGTGATTATATCACTATGACAGAGACTAGTGGTTGACGGAGTTACACTTAAACCCTAATTCTACGATCGGCGGGCTCAAGATAAGAACTTACTCACACAGGTCTGCACCAAAGGTACGCATTCACGTTCTGATGGGATGCCACCAAGCATAAACCTTACTAAGTGTCACTGGTGGATTTGGGAGCAATGACGAATGATTTAGCAGATCGATCATTCTAGCCTGTGACGAGATTAGAAGAAGTCTGAATCATCGAAAGGAGTTTCGAGAATGTCTATGTCTATAATGAGATCATGACATATCCTATTACCATAACCTAGAATCAGAACTAACCTAACTGAGTCACACAACAATGGCTATTGAATCTAGGTGATCACTCAATTGAAAACTCGATCTACATTCAATTAATCTGAATGAGATTCAATTAGGTTCAAGGAAATCGTGCTACAACTCGATTGAAATACGCTAACGTTTTCTTTTTCGTATCACAAATAAGAGTTGTCCTGACTGAGCCAAAAAAGATTTAGTGTCAGCTCAATCACAGGCCTTCATTATGGCTCTAACTGAGGAGCATTGCTCCCCAGATAGAGCAAGGTTGGTCACTCTACTCTTAATAACGACCACTATAACCTGCCCATTTGGTCACCTGCCATTTTATGTCCTTTGACTTTGGTTCAAAAGTTGACCTGTGACTGGTCAAATTTGACCATCAGACACTTCTGACTTTTGTCCATTTTGTCATAGCACCTATTAGAAGAACATGCCGTGGGGCCTGTCCCCCATGGCCAAACCATGGATAGAGGGCGTGCACGCCACCCTAGCGCGTCTTGCGCCCACACTTGGAGCCGCTGAGTCCTCTTGTGACAAGGACTCCACCTCCCTTTTGGATTCCAATCAGTGAGTTTCTACTAAGATCCAGTTTGACTGTCTTAGGCAACCCTCTTAAGGAGGAAATCCAGGGACTCTGTTCCAACCAATTAGATGTTAGATCTGATTTTCACAAAGGGTTGGATGTTTGAGAATATAAGAGGAGTGGCGATCATGTTTAGTTCTTAATAAAAGAGACCTGCGCCCAACTCAGATTGTAATGCAATGAATAGAAGATTTCCCATGCCCCAAGGCTTCTCTCCCTGCTTTCCTCCATGCCTAAAACTTCTCCTCCTTCTTCTCATCCACGTCCAAAAAGAGTTAATGATTTGCCGTTGGTGCGTTCCATGATCAAAAAAGGCGACAAAAAAAGAAGGCCTGCACTGCTGCAAAGGACGCACTGCTGATCTTTCAAAAAGGCAGTTTTGAAATCCTCTCAGATCAGATCCAGATCTAATTTTTGGAGACCGTGATAGATGAAGAAAGAGGCATCTTCTAATCCAACCTAGAGTGGATTACCGAGAGATGCCAGAACGCTTTGCTGGCTAGATCCAAGAAACCTTCTGCCGCATATCAGGATCATCTCTAGACAGCGGTATAGGATTACCTCCAAAGTAAATTAAATTATTTAATTTTATCTTATTTTATTATTATTGTATTAAAATAATAAGAATCAGATCTGTAAATATATCAAGGATCTGAATAGCGGATCAAGAGAAAAAATTTTTCTGAACATATAACTCATTGATCTTGATCAAGATCTGGACGAGACCTGGACCAAAAAAACTACAGGATCCTTTCCTTCATAACCCCGTACTATCTAAAGGCTTACTGCTACTTGAGAAAACATCCATTCGTGTTAGCTTTGGAATAGAGCAGTCATTTGCCGATCGAACTTAAGCTTCCATTGGCTAGTGGAGTAGCTGCTTATCAGCGCAGTAGCATAACCGCAAAGACCTCTAGAGCCAACCCGAACCTACCTGAAAGAAAAAAGAGAGAAAGCCCAAGTTGGAATTCAGCATTACAATGCGACAAGATGGCCCGCATTACTATAACTCAAGAGTCAAGGGTAAAAGTGTTCAGCCAGTGAGAGACCTTATGCTTCGACAGCCGCCATCTCTCAAGCCTCAGAACTACGAGGAAAGCTGCTTCCAAATTGGGAAAGGCTCCTCTGTAGGTCACGAAAGTCATCCGACCCAGAGATATCTAACTGAAGGAACTCGAAGGGGCAGGACCTACCTCATCAGGAATTTAAAAAATCTATGAATGTATTACCGTATGATTGATTGCAATGAAATCTTCCTACTCAAGCACTCCTATATCTTATTATAATATCCGTAATAAAGAGGACTACCTTCCTAAAAACTTAATTTCATGATAAAAACGAACATGTTAGGAATAGAAAGAGAACCTCATCCTAGCATGAGCAAAATTCGAAGGCCTCATTCATTTTAGACGACGATGAGCAGAGAGAGCTCTGAATAATGGTCCGTAATCGTACCCCACAATCCTTAGAAATAGGAGGCAGAACCTCATCCTAACATGAAGCGAAGTTGCAAGGCCTCATTCAATTTTGACGAAATGAGGGAGAGAGCCTTGATAATAGCCCTAATATACCCCAACAGTCCGTTAGAATCAGGGGAGAAACCTCGTCCTAATGTGAACAAAGTTCGAAAGGCCGTTTTCAACTTTTTAGAACAAGATGAGGGAGAGAATCCTGACAATGCCTAATGTCCCCATACGCCTAATTAAAAATAGCGAGGAGAACCACGTCCTAATAAACATGGAGATAAGTCGACAGGCCTCTTCATTGTCTGCGCACCGAGATAAGAGAGAGATCCTGACAATGGCCCCTAATGTGCCCTATAGCCCATTAGAAATAGGAGGAGAACCTCATACTAACATGAGCAAAGTTCGAGAGGCCTCGCTCATTTAGATGAGATGAGGAGAGAGGCCCTAACAATGATCCTAATGTCTCCTATAGCCCGTTAAGAACAGGAGAAGAACCTCATCCTAACATGAGCAAATTTGAAGGCCTCATTCATTTTAGATGAGATGAGGGAGGCCCTGACAATGGCCCTAATGTGCCCCTACAGTTCCATTAGGAATAGGAGGAGAACCTCATCTAACGTAGCAAAGTCAAAGGTCTCATTCATTTTAGACAAGATGAGGAGAGAGGCCCTGATAATGGTCCTAATGTGCCCCTATAGCCATTAGAAATAGGAGGAGAACGTCGTCCTAACGTGAGCAAAGTCAAAGGTCTCGTTCATTTTAGACAAGATGAGGGGAGAGGCCCTGACAACGATCCTAATGTGCCCCGATAGCCCATTAGGAACAAGAGAAGAACCTCATCCTAACTTGAACAAAATTGAAGGCCTCATTCGCTATAGATGGGATGAGGGAAAAGGCCGTGATTTTGGCCCTAATATGCCCCTACGATCTTGTTAGGAATAGGAGGAGAACCTCATCCTAATAAGAGTAAAAAAAAAAAGAGAGAGAGAAGGGTCGAAGGTGAGTATTGCATTCACATGAGGCAATGATGGACAAGGTATTATTTTACTACAAGTTTAAATTTATTACAAGTAGGATGGAGGTCGGTCAAACTGACTACATATTATAAGAAAGCCAACACGGTAGGGATCGGCAAGACTGATTACAAAAAAAATATATAAAAGAAGGCGAAGCCTTAAGATGGATCGGACTCCTCAAGCTTTGGATCATCGACACTAGCCATCACCATGGCCTACTTCAACCTAATGATTTCCTCCACAAGTTCTTTTTTTTATACAAATTATCTATGTACACTCTATTGATATGCCCGAATTGGCCCTCAAGCTCCTGCCGCTGCCTCCTTAGGACCTCGAACTCGGTCTCTGCGTCCTGGATGGCTTGATGCTCATAGATCAGTTGGAGCTTCAACCACTGAACTTCAACTTTCTCCATCCTGATAGCCTCTAAAAGCTTGCCAATGATCTTCTTCAAGGAGGCAATCTCCTCTGACTCTCCACTAGAGACAGCCCGCCGACCATCAGCCAGTTATTGCTGGAGATGGCTCACCTCTCTGTTAGCTTTTCGAAGCTCATGCTCGAGCTTGGTCACTTCCTTCGACCAAGTTAACTTATACTCATTATGCCAGGCTTCGACATCGTGGAGCTGCTTCTAAAGTTTGGAGAACCTCTTGGACCAGTCCCAATCATACCGGGCCCTGTTGGTAGACCATGACGAAGTTCCCTCCAATAGTTGAATTTTTTTCTTCGCCACCATAAGGTTGATCTCAAGGGAGCTAATCTTTGTTGTTAACTCCCAAGACTTATTACTGGCACTTCTTCTCAGTTCGGCCATTTCTTTCTCGAAGCTACCATTCCAAATGCTGAAACTGGTAGAGTTCTTCCTGTACAGATTCCTAAGGTGGGTAACTTCAACAATCGCCTCTAAAGCATTCTTTTTTGATTCTTGAAGATCATCCTCGATTTTTCTCAACTTTTTCTTCAAGCGATGAATCTCCTTCTTTAAGCTCCTAATCAATGGTTTAATCGGAACCCCATGGGGCAAAGGATCAGCATCAACTAGAAGAGGGGAGTCATGACCTAGGTCATCAAGAGCATTCTGAACCATGCAAACGACAACACAAAGTGTAAGGCTAGAAAAAGATTTATCTTTCATTTACTTGGATGTTTTGAAATACATCAGCATAAAAAAAAAAAGAAAGCTACACGATCTTCAAGAATCTAGACCTCGGATAGCTCGACCACAGGAGAGGTCGGAGTATCTTCATTCGCGTCTGGTCTGTGGGAAGGCTCAGGCACTGCAGTGATGGGTTTGGGAGCTTCCGGGATAGCTCCCATGGCTGAAGAAGTAGGGACGTCAGTCGGGACAACTCCGACCCCAAGGGATGAAGGATTGACTCTATCACCGGGCTCTTCCATCAAGAGGTCTAAATCTACTTTGAAAATATTCTCAGTGACCCTCCCTAGGCAGATCTGGAACCCCTCGATGAAGACCTCTAAGTAACATCTATTTTAATGTCCTCCATGTCCCTAGAGGACTTGAAGCTTTCGACCGCTCGCTCCACCACCGCATCGACCCCTTCTTGTGCCTTCCTCTTTTCCTCCTCCTCTTGAGCTAAGGCAGTCCTCAAGTTCGTCATCTTCTCACACTCCGCCCTCAACTCTTTTCAAATTTGCTCGACCTCGATGGATTGGATTTTTGAAGCCACCTTCATGCTCTTGACTTAGGCTCGGGCCTTCTTGGCCTCCGCACGAGCTTCCTCGAGGGCCTTCGAGGCTTCGACCCACCTCTGACTGGCCGCCTCAGAGTGGGCGAAGAGATAATGCTTGAGCTATGATAGGAAATCAAGTTAAAATTAGGAAGCCCTGACTTCAAAAATGGAAAAAACCTCAGACCAAGACTATGAGAGAGAAGATTACCTCAAGGTAGGCGACGAAGGACTCATTGAATCTCTCGACATTGTCCCTCTGCAGCATCTTCGCCACAATGTGGGGAAGAATACTCCCCTTCACGAGTGATTGGATGACCTCTCAATCATCTAGATAAGCTTGTTCTTGGTCGGGACCCCCACTTTCGGAGCTCCTGACCCTCCTTTCGATCTTCTTTTCGATAGCCCTCTTCTTCTTTTTCCCATGGCTTTCTCCAACTGGAGGGGAGCAGATGAAGCGACCTCTTTAGATGGGGTCAGGCTTGGTATGGTGGTAGCAGGCTCAGGGGCGGGCATGGCCTGGATCGATATGGCATGGTTGGACTCACCAATGTGGGCCTTCTTTGAAAGATCCCCAACAGGGCTGCCTTTCCTCTTAAGGGATTTAAGTCCCTTGATCAGATGGTCTCGCTCTTCAGGAGTCATCTCTGTAAAGGATTAAAATTGAAGTTAGGAAAGGTCAAAGAAAAGCCAAGGTCTGGACAAAGAACACCCCACAATCGATCAAAAAAAATAAGACTACCTACCAGATTTAGGGGACTGAGGCCGAGGTTAAACAGGATCTGCTCGTCCAAAAGATTGGGGATTGGCGGAATGTTAAAGCTCTTCAATATATCGACCAAACTTCGATCCTCGCTTTCCAGCCCTAGAGCTCGGCGGACTGAGTTCCTTATCTCCCCCCACGGAGGAAGTCATAACCTCAAGGGTGGATTTGAGACGAAGAAGAATTTCTCCTTCCAGCCATGGATGGAAGAGGGGGTGCCCTTAAGTAATCCCTTCCCATCGAATTGGTAGGACACATACCACTAATCCTTAGCAGTCAGATGGCGGTTGAAGATAAAGAAGGTCTGAAATAAGAAAATGGTAGGTCGGATGCCTACCATGGTACGCAAGAAAAGAAATCCTATGATGAACCTAAAGAAGTTTGGTGCTATAATAGCAAAGAAGATGTTGAGAAATCTAAATAGGTTGGTCATGAAAGGGGGTAAGGGTAACCTAAGCCCAGCCCGAAGAGCCTCTAAATATAGGTAGGTTCAGCCAGGAGGCAGAGAGCAAGCCCTATCATTGGGTTCGAGAAGTTCGAGCTCGTATTTAGAGAGAATACCGAACTGAATCCTAGCTAATAAAAGATCATCAGGCCAAAGTTGGTAGGCAATAACTGTCGGTGCAAAGGAAGGAGGGGGCAACTTAGAAAGGTCGGCCTCCCTGGGAGATAGGTTCACTAAGGCTAGAGGAGCCGAACTCCCTGAGCAGGTCGGCCAGGATTCCTTAGTGGACATCCGGATCAAAGAAAAATCATAAAAAATGCTCGAAAAGCTAAGAAAATAAAGCACAAAAAACTTCTACAAAGAGACCTATGGAGTAAAAAGTAGAGAATGCAGGAATAACTTGGAAAAGGATAGTGAAGCTGATGTAAGTCGATTGGAAGAGGTAGGGAGATGACGAAGGCCATAGAAGATAAATGGGAGAACACCTAGGGTCAAAGGAAATGGAAGGAAAAGCTTGAGCTCTCGTGCGATGGAGAGAAGAAAATCAGAAGAAAAGGAGGAAGAAGATTTTGGAAGAGGTAACGACTCGGAGGAAGGAAACGGGTTGAAAAGCCCTAAGGATTCTAGGTGGTTATGATTGTAAATTTCCTTCAACTGGCCTATGGCCGATGCGTGCTCCCTCTATCATGGCAGAGACTGGTAGTGGATAGGCCCATAATGATGTTGTACCCTAAGCAGAGTTTTGGCATGGAGCTCCAAAGACGTCTTTTCGGATCGCCTCAAATTTATGAAGCTTCGACCTCGACGTAGAAGCACCAAGAAAAGCCTTGCCCTAGCAAGCATAGGAAATGGAAAGGGACTTCGGCAGTCACACTCGGTACTCTCTTCCCTTGAACTTCAAACTTGGGAGTAGGAGGATTGGTGTTGGGGATAAACCTGCTCCTGCCGAAGTTCGGCTGGATGCTTGATCTCAGAAGGATTCCACCCGGCTGCAGCCTCCATGGTTAAACCTCGGGCCTCCTTCAGTAGATAAACTCCTTCCGAAATTCTCCTTCAGCCAGACTCCTCCAATAGTCGGACTCCTTCCAAATTTTTCCTTCAGTCGGACTCCTCCAACGGTCAAACTCCTTCCAGACTTCTCCTACAGCCAGACTCCTCCAGCAGTTGAACTCCTTTCGAACTTCTCCTTCAGCCAAACTCCTCCCCTAGCCAAACTCCTCTAATAGTTGGACTCCTCCCAAACTTCTCCTTTAGCCAGACTCCTCCCCTAGTCAGACTCCTCCAACAATCGAATTCCTTCCAAACTTCTCCTTCAGCCAGACTCCTTCCCCAGTCGGACTCCTCTAACAGTTGAACTCCTCCCAAACTTCTCTTTCAGCCAAACTCCTTCTGAACTTCTCCTTCAGCCAGACTCCTCCCCCAACCGAACTCCTCCAATAGTTGAACTCCTTCCAAACTTCTCCTTCAGCCAGACTCCTCCAACAGTCAGACTCCTCCCGAACTTCTCCTTCACCAAACTCCTCTAACAGTTGAACTCTTTTCAAGCTTTTCCTTTAGCTAGACTCCTTCAATGGTCAAACTCCTTCCAGACTTCTCCTTTAGCTGGACTCCTCCAGCAGTTGAATTCCTCTCAAACTTCTCCTTCAGCTAGACTCTTCTCCCAACCGGACTCCTCCAACAGTCGAACTCCTACCGAACTTTTTCTTCAGTTGGACTCCTCCAACAATCGAACTCCTTTCGGATTTCTTTTTTAGACAGACTCCTCCAAATAGCTAAACTCCCTCCAAACTCTATCCAGCAGCCCCAGAGGACCTCGGCACTCATCCTTGATATAGCCAAAAGAACCATCAATCTCTCCCATCCGAGCTTCGACCATTGGACCCCAATGGGCTCGCACATTGTGACCACAAACACTATCCCCCATAACAAACTCCACGTAATCCTAAACGACCCACTACCGGATGGTTATGGCTGTCACTATTAGTTTGTTATAAGCTCCATCCATATAAGAGACCCTCTAGATACACTTTCGAAAAAAAAAATCTCTCCTTTTCTTCGTCAAAACTCTGCTAGAATCTCTCTACGTATTCCATTTTTGTTGGCCAAAAGAGCTGACTTGATCATCAAAGGATCTTGTCGGAGCCACCATACCAGACTCCGAATGAGATTTGTTTTGCAGATTTCAGTAGCAACCTTATCCTCTCCAAATCCAGCTTTGACTCCGACGATGGTCAGATTTTGCGCCAACATGGCGTATAAGAAGGAGTCCATTCAGAAAGAATTTCTTTTTCTTTAAGATGATCAAGAAACTCACTGGATAAGTATTCACCACCTTGATTAGATCGAAGAATTTTAATACTTCTTTCAGTTTGATTTTTGACCATCTTCTGATATTCCTTAAACTTATCAAAAGCCTCAGACTTGTGTTTCATTAGATACACATATCCATATCTTGATAAGTCATCGGTAAAAGTGATGAAATAGAAATATCCTCCTCTGGCTTGAGTTGTCATTGGTCCATATATATCTGAATATACTAATGCCAATAACTCTTTTGCCCTTTCTCCATGTCCAAAAAATGGAGATTTGGTCATTTTCCCTATGAGGCAAGATTCATAAGTCCCATATGATTCAAAATCAAAGGGTTCAAAGAATTTCTCTTTGTATAACTTGTTTATTCTTGACTCACTAATATGACCAAGACGATAATGCTAGAGAAATAATATATTAATATCTTCTCTCTTCCTTTTCATATTTTTACTAATATGAAATATATTTTCGTTAAGTGAAAGAATTAGAAGACCATTATTAAAATGTCCATTTTCATAAAACTCATTTGAATAATAAATAGAGCAGCCAATGCTCGAAAATTTTATTTGATAACCATCTTTTATTAAAAGAGGTACAGATATAATATTTTTGATTACATTGGGCGTATAATAACATTCTTCCAATTTGAGAGTTCTTCCAATCAGTAGCTCCAATAGGCAAGTTCGTACAGCTTCTGCAGAGATAGATTCTCCATTGGCATCGAAAAGCTTGAACTCATTTTTATACAGCCCTCTGATTCTCTGTAACCCTTGCAAAGTATTGCAGATATGAGAATCACATGTGGTATCTAATACCCATGAATTACTGGCTAAATCACTTAATGGAAGTGCTGTATGTATCATATACATACCCTTTTGTGCTATATTTTCTTTTATCTTTGCAAGATAACTGTTGCAATTCTTCTTCTAATGTCTCATCTTGCCGTAGTGATAACAGGTCATATCTGTAGGGACATTCTTTGCCTTCTTCTTGAAGGTGCTTCTTTTAGGGTTCAACTTATTTCTTTTCTTTGAACCCTTTTTGCTAGTCTTTTTCTTGTCTACCAACTATTAAATATGTGTGCCCTAGAAGCCAGATTGGCTGACACTTGTAATATACTTCTAAGGGCAAAATTATAATTTTAACTATAAATAATAAAAAAGATTATTTTCTATCATAGTATGCATTTGAAAGTGTCTGTGATACATCCCTTGAGTTAATGGTAATGATAGTTCATATTTTAAAGAGTTGAAAATTTAAGACATGAATTTTCATTATTAACTCATAAAATGCTCCCGACCGTAGGATCATCATGAGGATGATGATTGATCCGAAAGGTTGGTGTACGATCGCTTTTTTAGAATAGATGAGTCTTGAGTCTATGGTGTACAAACATCGAAGCGAGAGTATAGGTACTTGTTAGAGAATGAGGGCACTGAGCATGACCACCTTGAGTAGTCATGAGGAAGTCTACCTTCTCGTCAATGATTGGCTCAAAGCTGCAGTGGTGTGTCTGGTTCTTTGACCTGAGGTGCATCGACAGCCACCTTGAGGGTGTTATAGTTTGACTACACCATAACTCAATCTCTTAGCCATTCAGAATCCTGAGGTGTATGTTGGCTATAGCATATTTATTGTAGAAATTGGATTGCACCAATAGGAGATCTATCTACCTCGATAGATGAGGAGCAGCCCTATGATGATCATTAGAATCAAGTCCATAAGCCCATGGCCATGGCAGAATGAAATAATAGAAAGAGTTTTAATTAGAGTTTTCACATTGGACTTTAATCAAATAATTAATTTATATGATGGATATTAGGATTTGACGAGATCACCTTAATCCTAATCTGATTGGGGTTCAAAATAGAGAAACCTAATCACACAGGTAACTACATCGAGAGGTTCGCTTTCAATTCTGATGAGTTGCCACCATATGCTGCTAGGTGTTTTTGGTAGATTTTGAAAGCAATTAGAATGATTTGGATGATCGACCATACTAGTTGTTTGAATCAGAAAAGTTCTAATCCATTGGAAGGTATTTCGATGATGTCAATGATAGAGATCGCGACATATCCCATTACCATATGGAACAGAACCTAACTGGATCACACAGTTGTAGTCCACAATGTTCCAGGCATCATCTAGCTCTGATACCATATTGTAGACCCATGATATCGCTCGAACGCCAATCATCCTTGACATCACAAGCACCGATATCATGTTGCGGAAGCTCTTGATCTCTAGCATGGATCTGAAGGAACCAATGACGTTCTCTATGGGTAGCAAACCACCGATCCTCCACCTGGATCTGTGATGGGGTGTCTCCCTCCTTAGGTTTGAGGGAGATGCCCCCTTTTCTAGGACTTCTTTAAGAACCTAGGGCGGCAACTCTAGAGAGAAGAGAAGAAGAGAGTTGAGGGAGAAAAGGTCTGTGTTCCACACTATTAAAACCTTAATACAACTACGTATTTATACATAGTCATTAGGCCCGACCAAAAAATACTCCGGCTAACCCAATACATGAAAGCACTCACCAAGCCCATGTACACCCATATCACCCATGCTCTCATCCTCTGGATCTAGACCCAACCCATACATGAATTAGCCACCTTAAGACCTCTCAAACCAGGCCTTAAGATCCCTAGGATCAATCCAGATTCTAGCCCAAAATAGACCCTTGCGTAACTCTGCCCACGCACTGAGCCGGCTAAGTTTCACTGGGTCGGCTCAGTCTGAAACTGAGCCATCCCAATCTTGTGCCGTGCCAGCAGTCCCGAACGTGCAGCTCTCTATTTTTTTTATGTTCCAAGATTTAGTCGACCCAGTTTTGGACTGAGCTGGCTAACCTATAGAAAATCCTTTTTCTGCAGTCTTGATTCCCTGACTTTGATTCCTTGCTTCACCTTGTGTCCTAGGTCTATGAAGCACCAACTAAGCCCTTGAAATCTTTGGAGCCAACACCCTAACTCCTCCCATGGCCTCCCAAGGCTTGGGAGTACCACAAATCCTCACAATCTCCACCTTGGTGTCCCAAGCCTTGGCAAATCCCTCGACAATGACCTCCTGCATGATCTCGCTGTTCCTGCACACTCGATAGCCCCTATGCAAACATCGCCTCTGCCAATCCTCTTCAGCTGTTGTGCACTCTTGAGGCCTTTGGGATGACCGCCTCCACCGCTGAAGACCTATGCTTGCTTCTTGGCACCACCCTAAAATTGTAGGATCCCTTCTGCTTAGCAGCTGCATCACTTTCTCTGGACTTTTCTGGAGAACCTATAGCATTTCTGCACCAGCACATACTGTACCATCTGACATGATCTCCTCATAACTACGCCTGTCCACTTGCACACGCCACTCCACCTAGAACTGTGCATCATCGGTGCTCTGAACTCATATCAAATTTTCTCTCCAATTGTGAAGTCACCACTGCGGAGCTCCACCTATATCCAAAGTCCACCTGATGCTGTAGAAGCCGACTCTATCATCGAGTTCCTCGAGGCCAACCATCCAATGCTGCACTATTGAGCTTGCCGCTGTACCTCAAACATCATCATTGTCCCTTCGAACCCTCCGCACTCTGTGGCCCTCTTTGAAGCTGTCTTGAATACCTCTGCAACCCATGGGCACCTCCGAAACCCAAGAGCTCATCCAACTTTTCTAAAACCAGCGACTGAACCCTAGAAAATTTCACCCTAATCCTTCTCTTCTGCCCCTACACCAACCATTGCTTTAGTTGCGCCCGGAGAACCATCCTTCACCTGAACCGTGACTCTTCTTGGTGCTCCTGCAGAAGAAACTTGATCCATGATACTTCCGACTGCCTAAGACCTCCTAGCGCTCTTTAAGACCTTCTGACTCTCTCTGAGACCTGCACCCAATTTCTCTAAGATACCACTGACACTCTCTGCTGAGATACACTCCTCGACTGCTGCACCATCGAGCCTCTCTCTGCATCATGCCTCGAGGGTAGCGCTCCTACAGCACTCCAGCACTCCCTGACTCATCTCTATACCGCTCTATAGCCATCCAGCCATAATCTGCTGGACCTCCATGGATCATCCATCTCCATCACTCCCAAGGCTTCATAAATCCATGCTCTGGTCAAACCATTGAATACATCTCCGACTACTTCTCTACCTTCCAGACATCGAAAGACGTATAGTCGCTTCTTTAGCCTTCCTCCAACCATCATCCCTTAAAAAATTTCTCTTCAATAGCCCTATATTGTCCATCTTCCTAGAGAACCCTAATGCTCTCCGCTGAGATACCTTCCTCGACTGCTGCATCATCGAGCCTTTCTCAGCCCTGCATCTCCAGAGAAGCACTACTGTAGCACTCCAGTGCTCCCTATCTGTCACATAACCATCATACACCCCAACCTTTCCACCAAGATCGATCAGCAAATCATGCACCAAGTCCTTCCATCCGGAAAAAATCTTTTTCCGTTAATCCTCTCAACCTCCACCTTCAACTCGCTGCTCCCGATTGGCCAAACCATAGCAACAACAAGGTAGATTTGAGACATACTATGGAATTCTTGTATAGATTTTTGATTTAAACTTATATGACTTCTCCTTTGCTTCCATGCACCATCAGGCTGCTCTTTTCATGTACCATCAGGCTCTAAAACTTGGCTCTTTCCACGTACCATCATGCTCTGAAACTTGGCTCTGATATCATGTTGTAGTCCATAATATTTCAGGCATCACCTAGCTCTGATACCATATTATAGACTCATGATATCGCTCGAACGTCAATCATCCTTGACATCACAAGCACTGATATCATGTTGCGGAAGCTCTTGATCTATAGCACGAACCTGAACGAACTAGTGACATTCTCTATGGGCAGCAAACCACTGATCCTCCACCTGGATCTGTGATGTGGCACCTCCCTCCTTAGGCTTGAGGGAGACGCCCCCTTTTCTAGGGCTTCTTCAAGAACCTAGGGCGGCAACTCTAGAGAGAAGAGAAGAAGAGAGTTGAGGGAGAAAAGGTCTGTGTTCCACACTATTAAAACCCTAATACAACCTATGTATTTATACATAGCCATTAGGTCCAACCAAAAAACTCTCCGACTAACCCAATACATGAAAGCACTCACCGAGCCCATGTACACCCATGTCTTCCATGCTCTCATCCTCTGGATCTAGACCTGACCCATACATGAATTAGCCACCTTAAGACCTTTCAAACCAGAACTTAAGACCCCTAGGATCAACCCGAATCCTAGCCCAAAACAGACCCTCGCGTAACTCTGCTCGTGCACTGAGCCGGCTCAATCTCAACACTGAGCTGGCTAAGTTTCACTAGGTTGGCTCAGTTTGAAACTGAGTCGGCCCAGTCCTGTGCCATGCCAGCTATCCCGAATGTGTAGCTCTTTATTTTTTCTATGCTCGAGACGTAGCCGACCCAATTTTAGACTGAGTCGACTAACCTGTAGAAAATTCTTTTTCTGCAGTCTTGATTCTCCGGCTTTGGTTCCTTGCTTCACCTAGTGTCCTAGATCTATGAAGTACCAACCAAGCCCCTAGAATCTTTGGAGCCAACACCCTGACTCCTTCCATGGCCTCCCATGACTTGGGAGCACCACAAATCCTCACAATCTCCACCTTGGTGCCCCAAGCCTTGGCAAACCCCTCGGCAATGACCTCCTGCATGATCCTGCTGCCCCTGCACACTTGACAGCCCCTATGCAAACATCGCCTCTGCTAATCTTTTTCAGCTATTGTGCATCCTTAAGGCCTTTGGGATGACCGTCTCCACCACTGAAGATCTGTGCTTGCTTCTTGGCACCATCCTAAAATTATAGGATCCCTTCTGCTTAGTAGCTGCATCACTTTATCTAAACTTTTCTGAAGAACCTACAGTATTTCTGCACCAGCACATACTGTACCATCTGACACGATCTCCTCAGAACTATGCTTGTCCACCTGCACATGCTGCTCCACTTGGAACTGTGCATCACCGGCGCTCTGAACTCATGTCAAATTTTTTCTCCAATTGTGAAGCCACCACTGTAGAGCTCCATCTATATCCAAAGTTCACCTGATATCATAGAAGTTGACTCTATCATCGAGTCCCTCGAGGCCAACCATCCAACACTGCACTGTTAGGCCTGCCGCTGTACCTCGAACACCGTCGCTATCCCTTCGAACCCTCCGCACTCTGTGGCCCTCTTCGAAGCCATCTCAGATACCTCCACAATCCGCAGGCACCTCCAAAACCCAAGAGCTCATCCAACTTTTCTAAATTTAGTGACTGAATCCTAAAAAATTTCACCTTAGTCCTTCTCTTCTGCCCCTACATCAGCCATCGCTTTAGTTGCGCCCGAAGAACCATCCTCCACCTGAACCGTGACTCTTCTTGGTGCTCCTGCAGAAGAAACCTGATCCATGATACTCCCGGCTGTCTGAGATCTCCTGGCGCTCTCTGAGACCTCCTGACTCTCTCTAAAACTTACATCCAATTTCTCTAAGATACCACTGACACTCTCTACTGAGATACACTCCTCAGCTGCTGCACCACCGAGCCTCTCTCAGCACCATGCCTCCAGGGTAGTGCTCTTGCAACACTCCAGTGCTCCTTGACTCATCTCTATGCTGCTCTACAGCCGTCCAATCCTAACCTACTGGACCTCCATGGATCATCCATCTCCATCACTCCCAAGGCTTCACAAATTCATACTCTGATCGAACCACTGAATACATCTTCAACTACTTCTTTGCCTTTTAGATATCGAAGGATGTATAGTCACTTCTTCAACCTTCCTTTGACCATTACCCCTTGGAAAACCTCTCTTCAATAGCCCTACACTACCCATCTTCTTAGAGAATTTTGATACTCTCTGCTGAGATACCTTCCTCGGCTGTTGCATCATCGAGCCTTTCTCAGCCCTACATCTCCAGGGAAGCGCTACTGTAGTACTCCAGTGCTTTCTGTCTGTCACATAACCATCATACATCCCAACCTTTCGACCAAGACCGATCAGCAAATCATGCATCAAGTCCTTCCATCCCAAGAAAATCTTTTTTCGTTAATCCTTTCAACCTCCACCTTCAACTTGCTGCTCCCGGTTGTTCAAACCACAGCAACAACAAGGTAGATTTGAGACATACCATGGAATCCTTATGCACATTTTTGATTGCACCTTGTATGACTTCTCCTTCACTTTCATGCACCATCAGGCTCTAAAATCTGGCTCTTTCCATGCACCATTAGGTTCTAAAACTTGACTCTTTCTATGCACCATCAGGCTCTGAAACTTGGCTTTAATACCATGTTGTAGTCCACAATGTTTCAGACATCACCTAGCTCTGATACCATATTATAGACCCATGATATCACTTGAATGCCAATTATCCTTGACTTCACAAGCATCGATATCATGTTACAAAAGCTCTTGATCTCTAGCACGGACCTGAAGAAACTAGTGACGTTCTCTATGGGCAGCAAACTATCGATCCTCCATCTGGATCTGTGATGGAGTGCCTCCCTCCTTAGGCTTGAGGGAGATGCTCCCTTTTCTAGAGCTTCTTCAAGAACCCAGGGTGGCAACTCTAGAGAAAAGAGAAGAAGAGAGTTGAGTGAGAAAAGGTCTGTGTTCCACACTATTAAAACCCTAATACAACCTATGTATTTATACAAAGTCATTAGGCCCGACCAAAAAACTTTCTGGCTAATCCAATACATGAAAGCACTCACCGAGCCCATGTACACCCATGCTCCCATGCTCTCATCCTCTGGATCTAGATCCGACCTATACATGAATTAGCCACCTTAAGACCTCTCAAACCAGGCCTTAAGACCCTTTGGATTAACCCAAATTCTAGTCCAAAATAGACCCTCATGTAACTCTACCCGCGCAGTGAGCTGGCTCAGTCTCAGCACTAAGTCGGCTAAGTTTCATTGGGTTGACTCAATCTGAAACTAAGTCGATCCAGTCCTGTGCCGTGCCAGCAATCCTGAATGCGTAGCTCTCTATTTTTTCTATACTCTGAGACTTAGCCGACCCAGTTTTGGATTGAGCCGGCCAACTTACAGAAAATTCTTTTTCTATAATCTTGATTCTCCGACTTTGATTTTTTACTTCACCTTATGTCTTAGGTCTATGAAGCACCAACCAAGTCCCTGAAATCTTTAGAGCCAACACCCTGACTCCTCCCATGGTCTCTCAAGGCTTGGTAGCACCATAAATCCTCACAATACAAATAAGGAATTGAATCTAGATGTCATTAATTAGACTAATCTAGTTTAATTAATTTGAATAAGATTCAATTAGATTCAAGAAAATCGTACTAACACATGATTGAGCCTAATGTTCTCCTTTAATAATCATTAAAGCTTGTCTCGACTGAGCCAAATATATTTGGACTCCCTCAAAAATCTTTACTTAGTCTAACTGAAGCTTGTCCAAATTAAAAAAGGATCATCTTAATTTATGAGATAAATTTAAGACAATACCTGCCATTTTCGGTCACCTACTAATTCATATTTTCGACCACTGGTCAAATATTGACCCTGGACACTTGGATATCTGCCCATGTGTCTTGTGCTTATAGGAGAGTACCTGGGGCCTTGTCCACCTATTAAATATAGATAGGAAGAGGGCGCACGCCTAGGAAGGCATGCACCTCATGAGGATAAAGGAGGAGTCCCATATAGATGGGACTCCAGGATTGCTTCAGGGGATTAAACTTTATGGTACCATGAACTCTTGTTTGACCCAGTCTTGGCACCACCTTAGAAGATTTTTGAGGGTCTCTCATCTGATTGAATTAGATGATGTCATCCCATCAATCAGATTTACATCTGATTGCTCAAAGGGCCATGATTGGTTGAGATGATGTGGCACTACATGGCACAGAAGGGTCTATATAAACGCTTTCTACGCCTAGGTTTTTAAGGCTTCTATCTTTAGCCCATGCCAAAAAGCCTCTCTCCCTCTTTCTCCAGGCCACCCTCTGGTCGTCTCTCTCCTCTCCACACCTAGGGCATGAATAAGGTGCAATCCAAGCAAGTGAAAGGTGCTAGAAAAGGAAGAAGGTAGCACTACTGCAAGAGACAACGATAGTTCTTCAAAAAAAGTTTTGAAGACCTTCAAGATTAGATCTATATTTGATTTTTGGAGGATTGATTGAGAAGAAGAAGATCTCCAAATCTTGTCTAAGTGGATACTGGTAGAGGTTAGGTGCTTGCATGGCTACATCCAGAACCTCAGGCAAACATCGAGATCATTATAGGATAATTGAATTATTCAAAATAAAAGTATAATTAAATTTAATTTTAATTTTAATTTTATTTTTTTTATTAGATCAATAAGATTAGATCTAAGAAGTCTCAAATCTGATTAGGATCTTAGAAAAATTTTTTTTAAAATATTTCTCCTAATCCAATCAGATCTGAACGAACTTGATCCAGAAAATAGATTTTTTCCAACACCAACAAAAGTGGACCTTTCTCTTCCTTGATATGAGTTTCTACTTCTTTCAACATATTTAGTAGCTCTGACAAGGTAGTATCCAGTTTATTCATATGATAATTGACCACAAACTGAGAGAAGGAGTCTGGAAGAGACTGAAGTATGAGATCCTGACTGAGCTCTATATCCATGGTGAAACCTAATTGACTCGATCTAGTGATTAAGTCAATGAGTTTCAATACATAGTTCTAAAGCAGAGTTCTCTCAATCATCCGAGCCCTAAATAACTGCTTAGATGATTCATATCTTGTAGTTTGACTCTGTTCTCCATAAAGCTCTTTTAGATTGAGCAATATAGAAGAAGCATCCATACTTTCATGCTGCCTCTATAATTCATTATTCATGGAGGCCAACATGATACATTTAATAGTCATACTCTCATATTTTCACATCTTGTATGTGGAATTCTCCTCTTCTGAAGCATCGTCTTTTACCGAACCTAGATCAAGGGTGTCCAGAATGTATGACAGTTTCTCTTGTGCAAGCACTATGCACAAGTTCCTCAACTAGTCTACATAATTTAGATCAGTCAATTTATTTGTATCAAGAATGCATTGCAATGAGAGTGAAGAAGCCATTTATGTAGATATTTTAATCTACATGACATAAGAACACTAATATAAGAAGACCACTCATGATGACATGTATAACTAGATGTGGTCTTTTATTTTAGTTATTACTTACACTATTTTACCATATACCATAGGCCTCCCTATGGTATACGAGAAAATCTTAAACCGATTCCTTAGTGGGGTTGAGATCCTTGTCCCTTAAGGAAGTCTTGTGGATAGCACAACAAACTTCAATAAATTCAAAGGTAGGAAAATCTATTCAATTGCATTTCCATGTAACTCTCAACATAATCTATCTCTAAAATATTTATAGTCTTATGGATAGCACAACAAACTATAATGTTTTAGTTAAGTCAAATCCTTCATTTCTATATGGTTATATCTGAAAATAATATTGCTCTTATGGATATCACAATAAAGCAATAATAAATCAAATATATCATAAGTATTTTTAAAATTGCATCAAGATATTATTATAACAGTCCCCATGGTAAGTCTTGTGGACAGCACAACAAACTTACTATGGTTTGTGAAATAATAATTATCTTAGCATGAAGAAAGGCAATGTATAGTATTTTTTATCAATATGCATTTTCAATTCAAGACTTCAATTGAATCGAATTGACCAGGTAAGTGGGAGAGAGGTGGGAGGCCCCCCATTCTTGCCTTAGACACCAATTAAAATTGATCAGATAAGAAACAGACCCAATTACTAAATCACATTCTCTTTAACTTCCCAGAACCACTTTTCTAGACAGCAATTGACCAATTTCTATCAAGAATGGATTTGCTTTTTTGATCTTATAACACAATGACTTAATATAATTTTTAAGAGGGCTTTAAAGAACTCATGCACATCCTTAAAACATTAAAACATGCATCTATATGCTTTAATAATCTTATAATTAGAATGATGAATAAGTGCAACATAAATTATAATATCTTATCTAAGACATTATTTGAAGTTGCAAATTAAAATCATAATAATATGAACATGATCATATTACAAGACATAAAGCATCAGCATGAACATACATGATATTATATATCATCTTTATCATATAACATAAGAATAATCATATCATGCTTTAAATCATAATTAAAAGCATTCATGTATATGATTGAACCATGCAAGGTGGGCTCTGATACCACTGTTGGGTTTGATCGACATAGCGGAAGCATTAGATTTCAAAAATTTGGTATGTCAAATCCAAAAACCCTAAGATCGATCTTGATGTAATTCAATCACATATATGCTTCAGGTATAAAATTAAGTAACATATCTTTAATAATCTGATTTGGTGATAATTTATTTCCACGAGGTGCCCACGTGTTCGCCCTCTAACGGTGATCCACATGGGAATTGGGTTCAAGAACAATCCTTCTTGAATCCTTGCTTGCTGAATTCTGCATTAGAATTTCTTGGCCTTGCTTCTATTTTCTTCCCTCTAATTTATTTTTTCTTATTTTCTCTCTTAGCCTTCTTAAATAATTTTTCTAACCCTTGTCTTAATTAAGACTTCTTGTATTGGATAAGACCTTGTCTAAAGGAAGACTTCTTGTCTTACCAATACCTTGTCGAAAAGAAAGGGAGGAAGAATTTTAAGACAAGCTTCTAGAATTGGAATGCCCGACACCTTCATCCATATCCTATTTATAGATCCAGATGAGGCACCACTAGCACCCATTCCCAAGCCCTTATCATCCATTAAGAAGTCTTATCAAGGGGCCAGATAAGTCCCTTAAACCAGAAGGAGCCTTGGAGGCACGGAAAAATTGATTTCTGCCTCCGAAACGTTGTATATACGTTGTTCCCATATTAATTTCGAATTTCATCTGATTTATTCTGAATTTTCTTTGACTTTTTTTCTGATATGGCATGGATAAGGGAGAGAGAGTCCCAGAGTAGGCACCTACTGGAGTGCCTTCAAGCAGAAGGACTCTTAGGTGCCAATAATCTAAAACTACGCGATGTTTCACGTAGTATTTTCGAGAGATAAAATCCTATGCCCACAAGACTTTGACAAGTCAACAATTATAGGTGCCTTATAAGAGAGAGACTCTATGAAAGGGTGTTGACCTAGTCAGTGCCCCAAAGCAGAAGGACTTTAGATCCTTTTATGCACCATATTAAATTCATGTGCCACATATTATGGCACCAACCATGAGAGAGAGTCCCATGCCCCTTGGACTCTTCCAAATTGAGTCCAAATTAAATCCAGATAATGCCATGTGGCAAGTATCTGATGGCCAACCCTTTTGTCTTAACCAAAATTCAGATTAAAATAAAATTGAAAGGATTTGAGCCAAAACTGATTTAGCAAGGAATTAGGTTAGCCAACATGTGCTAGCATGTCAATTAGCCAGCTAATTAGGATCCAATGATCCTAAAATTAATTCTTGACTAGTTCCTTTATGTGTATGATCCATTGGGTTCCACATCTAGCCAGCAGTAGGCTCAGATGCATTTTAATCTAATTTGATTGAACTTAATCTCAATCGATTAGGATTAATGTCAACCCGATTTCACCAATTAGAAGAACCATCTAATTAAGCATCGAATTAATCTCATTAATTTAATTAAATCCATAAGTTAAGATTGATGTCTAGCAACGTATCATGACTATCCAGAAGATGTAAAATTTGATGAAAATATCAAAAATATCCTTCAGTGGTAAGTTTCTATGCAATTCAATCTCTCGATCATCCTACATCCCAAATATGTTTATGAGCATGGATAAATATCCAACTCGAATACATATTCATGTTGATTCTCCATCAATTAATGATAATTCTAATGAATTATTCGAAGCCCTATCTAATCTTTATTCTGCTCTGGCCAAAGTTTTATTAAGTTATCAATAGATGAGAATTCATAGGATGTCATCTCCTCCTATTAGGAGTGATTGATTTCTTGTTGATCTAGTCACAATCTTCATATACACTTTACCACATTCGGAACTCATTCATAAGGTACCATGGTATGGGCTTATATGCATAAGGTACCATGCTGATCTCAGATCTAAGGATCACTTGTACAACTTCCACTTAGAGAACCATCTTCTGACATATAAGTAAGGTTCCATAAGATGTTCTCTTTAGCAAGTCAATTCAGTAAACTCATTCCTCGATGAGCACACACATCCTTGTATTAGTATCCCTACATAAGTGGCTTATGAGTTCTACCACCCTCTCTTTTGAGCATACAAAGGATGTGCCAGTCTTTCTAGAATATTGATTCCCAACTCAATGTTTCTATGACTAGGAATGTTTAAGATTAGGATTTTAGGATTTTAGGTCTCATAGGCATGTCCCATTCATGTCCCCTAAAATTATTGTTCTAATTTTTGGGGTTCATCATAATCTTTAAGTATAAAAGATGCAACTAGAATGATGATTCAAAAGTCTTAATTTATTAATATCAGAATAAATGTCATTACATGAGTTGAGGATTATATAGAAAAGTCCCATCACACCACATATATGATTGGCTTGTAGGGCACTTATTCTTTCAGGGCTCCCCCTCCTTTTTGGCCATGGACCACATATATTGTGCACACAAAAACCTCCTCTTTTGCATGAAAATATGAGAAAAAAAATTAGGGATGTGGGTGGCATACATGAGGAGTTTTTGGCTGCTTAAAATTCTATCTCATAGAATTTAAATCAAAACCAACTCCTTGTTTGACTTGGTCTATAACCAATTTCCATGTAACAAGGAAGGGAGAGACTATGGGCGTGCATGAATCCCTGAGAGAAAGGGTTTCCCATGAAAATATCCTAAAAAATAGGAGTGGAGGGGCGTTGGGGCTAAGGTGGCACAAGGAGGGAAGTCCTAGTCATACTAGGACTTCCAATTTTACTTGGTCAAACAAAATCTTTTAACCAAATTAAATCAGATTTATTTCAACTCAATTAGAATAGGTCTTGGTCTAACAAAGATCTTAATTAAATAAAATTAAATTATATTTAATTTTAATTTAATTTTTAATTAAATTAGAGATTGGGTTGATGCAAGTCCTAGTCTTACTAGGACTTCCAATTTGACATGGTCCAACTTGATTTTTAGATCAAATAAAATTAGAATTTATTTAATCAAATTAAAATAGGTTTTAATCTAATTATGAACCTAATTAAATTAGATTAAATTAGATTTAATTTTGATTTAATTTCTAATCAAATTAGAAATTAGGTTGACCCAAGTCCTAATTGAGCTAGGACTAGTTTTTTCTTGCACTTGGCTTATCCAGTAAATCAATTAGACTTGATCCAATCAAGTTCAAACCAAATCTAATTAAATTATATTTAATTAGACTTAATCTCAAACCTCTGGCTTAATCAAATTAAGCTAATTAGCAATTTAATTGCTAATCGATCCTCCTGCAACACTTTCACTAGGTTAAATATTAATCATATTGAATGTTTAACCCTAGAATAATTCTCAATCATTGATTAACTATCTGACCAGATAGTGAACTCTAATGTATGTGAATCCATAGGTCTAAACCTAAGCTGGTAGCATAGGAATAAATTTCTATATCAATCGAAGTGACCATCTAGCAATGGTACCCGAAGGCCAGAAAGGTCGAATGTGTAAAACAACATCCTTAGAACCCATGTGAATATAGTTTCCATATAATTCATTCCATTGACCAAAATGCTTGTAGGACACCTCAAAGTTCAACTATTAACTTTGATCAAGCTATCCATATTGTATTTCAAAATATCAAATCCATCTCATGGATTACCCTAGCCAAGGTTTTGCTATATTAAAATATAGTGATATATTCTTCTTCAACTCTTGGAGTGGTCAATCCCATCTTAATCATATATCGACTTTGTAAGTACTTGACTGTGCCCAGAAATCTTTCACTACTGAATTAGAAATTTAGTTAGTCTGGTACTAAAGCACAGTGAGTTGCTTGCAAGCCACTGAGGTGATCTCAGGTCTAAGGGACACTTATACCTATATCCCATCAGAGACATTCTCGACAGTAGAATACTCTAAAGTTGGTCACGTTCGATGATGATATACTCTTACATCTCACCTGTATGCTATACCAATGTCTCCACACTCCTTGGTTAAAAGGACAACCAACCTATATGGTATACAACGACTTATGATCGATAGATGCTGTCGTCCTTATTAACAGTCTATCATTCGATCGTGAATAGTTCTAAGGATTATTTGATAAATTTTCTCTTTATCGAATCTAAATAGTCCTAAGAACTTCATCACAATAATGGAGTTCATTAGAAGATAAAATCTTTATGATGAAAATACCAAAAGAATTATTTTATTCATTAATAAATTAATTATAATTATAATATAGCTCAACCATCAACAGACTGATGAGTGGCTTTAGGATATATTTTTCAACAACTCCCACTTATCCAAAAGCCACTTGGCATAGTATCTAATATCCATCTTCGACTTGTGGTTATCGAACTCCTTTATCACCAGGGCTTTGGTAAAGGGGTCGGTCTGATTCTTCTTTCGATCGATCTTTTGAAGGTCGACATCACCTCGATCCATGATTTTTTGGATCAGGTGGAAGTGGCGCAACATATGCTTCGTCCATTGGTGTGCCTTGGGTTCCTTCGCCTGAGCAATGGCACCAGTGCTATTGCAGTAGAGCAGGACCAAACTGAAGGAAAATCCTGATTTTCCAAACCAGGTTCGTTCAGATCTGATCGGATCAAGAGATATATTTCAAAAAAATTTTCTCTTTAATCCTAATCAGATCTAGAATGTTTCAAATCTAATCCTTATTATTCTAATAATAAAAATAAAATCTAAATAAATTAAATCAAATTTAATTTACCTTAATGTAGGGTAATCCTATTATCCGTTGATGATCCTGTAAGCAGCGGAAGGTTCTGAATCTAGCCATGCAAGTACCTGACCTCTACCAGTATCCACTCAGGCTGGATCTGGAGATCCTCTTCTTTTCTATCACATCTCTAAAAATTAGATCTGGATCTGATCTGGAGGATATTCAAAATACCTTTTGAAGATCAGCAGTTGTCCTTTGTAGCAGCGCAGCCTTCTAGCTTTGTCGCCTTTCCCTCGTCTGGATTGCACCAACTTGGATCCCAAACACCTTTGGGCATGGAGAGGAGAGGAAGAAGATGGACTTAGCATGAAGGAGGAGGAGGGAGACAGCCTTGGGGTGTGGAGAATTTTCAATTGATTTTAGAATCTCCTTGAGTTGGGCGCAGGGTCTTATTTATAGACTATGCATAATCCAACTCCTCTTCTTCCCAACCAATCACAACCCTTTGTGAAATCAGATCTAAATCTGATTAGTAAGAATAGAATCCTTGATTCCTTCTTAGATGGCA